>UZAE01000417.1:0-23931 GCA_900617975.1 Rodentolepis nana | reverse complement strand
ACAAACTCCTCTACGGTGCAGAAACCTTACTCTTCAAATCTGGAAGATAGAGATAAGCGGTATTGGAACCTGACCCAAGCTTCGAATAAAGTGGTAAGGTGGGGAGAGGAAACCGACAGGCGACTATTATTGGTTCCCCTCGTAATTCAGCGATGAGTTTTTCTTCCAATGGCTTCATCTGAAATAGTAAATATAGAACAACTAAGCAACATGTTAGGTCAGTCAGTTGCATATAAGGGAAACATTTACCAGAATTCTTAGCCAAAAGAAATGCATTAACTAAAACAAAATCATGTATATTTAAAAGAAATTACAACAAAGCATTATAGTGTTTTAAATAAAATAACCGCAATTGATATCGCCTAAAGTCCTAATTCTGCCACACCCAGACACCAGAACATGGAACAACCCAATTTTGCACTTTCAATGAGAAGGAACTCAGAAATTAGTTTCATCTGAGTTTTTGTTGTTCTGGCACTACAGTTAGTGCCTTTATCCACGTGATTAAATGTAAAGATAGTAGTCCACCAGGTTAAGATCTGTGAACTCGGAGGCCAAGCACACAATGAGGCTGGTGAAGGCGCAAAAGGTAGTTGATAACCAATGCCGGCTTGCCTAAGGTGTGGCAGGAGACCAAATCCTCCTCACATACATGTTGCCTATTATTGATTGCCCATTACCAAGGTACTGTCTACTGAAGTGGTCAGTATATTTCCACGTAGATGTTGCAGTCCGAACCAAACTCCTCTTGGAATGTTTCGACGCCATTACATTAACCTCGGTGGTGTGGCAAATTTATTCGGTACGATTTGATGAGTGTCGATTGCACTATAATCAAACCAGTCCATCTCTTCTCCTGTGTGTTGCGTTTTCGACCTCCACAGATCGTAGATAGAATAGAGCCAGGAGAATAGGTTCAGGTATGGCATCATTTCATTTTTGGATCCAATTTGTAAATTGTTCACATAAGATACTCCATTTTAAGTAGTGAAGTTTGTTCTCTGAGCACTCCAGTGACTTCGTTTTCATGATATCTAGAGCTGACAAATTTGGTCTTTTCAGTTCTGTGGCAGTTGAAACACGCACGCACACATCCACGTGCAACATTTGGGTTCTTAATTCTAAGCCACAAGTTAAGTGTCAATCTCATCTTAAAGAAATTCTTGCCAGCGATCCCTCTATTCAAGGGTGTGAGAGCACATCATTCCATCAGCGTGATTGAGATTTGTTGTAATAATTCTGTGGGTATTATTTTGACTTCATATGAACTTCAACTTCTATTGTAGGCTGTGTCTGCTTTTTGGTGCTGTGTATCTCATTCCTATCTCACCCCGAATTGAATCTGCCTTGGGATGAGATTCTCGTCATATCCGCCTTCTATGACAATGACAATCCATCTCTTGTTCTTCGTGATAAAATTTTGTCCAAGTTTGGCACAAGTTTTTGGAAACTGACAAAAAACTGGTTATTCATGCTTCATTTGGCTCAGAAGCTTCGTTTCCATTGTCAGGCTATTTTCGTGTGTCTATTCTGTGAGAAATTGACCTCCACGATTCTAGTATGAGCCTGGAATGATGAAAGTCTGTGTTGAGTGTAAATTAATCGTGGTGACAAAGTCAGGGTCCCCCAACACTTTAATCTGCAGGTTTACGAGCTCAATCACCCACGAAATCGTCCTTTGTACTGCTTTCTTTTAGTCACCGCAGCCTCGTAGTCTCCATGACGATTGTCCACTTCATGCCGCATTTTTTTTAAAGTGCTCAGGGAGCAATGCGCAACGATAGAGGAAAATTTTCTTCCGTGCTCCGAATGATTACCAATTATCCAGTCACACAAACGAATGAAGGTTTTAAACTTATAAAGGAAATGTAATACACATTAACACATCTGGGACAAACAACCAAATGTCATACTTCAAAATTCACCCCGCAAAAAAGGATGCGCACAGAAGCTTCTTTAAAAAATACGTTTTTAAACTAGGCTAGATTATGGCTTACGAGACAGTACGGTAAACACTTCGAGAAACATTAAAATCTCTACTTACTTATCTGAAATTTCGCTTATTTATTTGCCAGTAAAATCGAATAACCACTAGGCACTATTAAATCGATAAGCCCTAAAATACCAATCTTTTTCATGAATTTCAGATAACAATTCAACTAGATTCCATAAAAGCAAAACTCATAATAAGCAGCCAAAGCGGAAAATTAGGTAAGGTCAATATTTGAACGGTCCTACCAACAAGTTCAGCAGCATACTGATTGAGCAAACTGTGCTTGGATAAAAGGAAATTAGGAAAATAGTTTTTGGATATGCAATTGGAACAAAGAAGACTCGACTCTAGAAGGTGAAAAATTACTTGGTTTTTTGAGAACAGACTGCGTGATTTTGTGAATGCGTCAATCTAAAGTCCTCCTATTTTGACAGAACGTCGGCTCCTCTTAAGTTGACTCCACGGAAAAGCACAGGAAAGATAAGGTCCATTGTAAGCAACTGGTAACAAAGGCTTGCCGTGAGGGTAGCACGTCACCACACACCTTAAACTGTATTTCTGGGTAAAATTCATCATTGCAAACCCCATCTAAATTCACCCAAGCGGTTGCCCATGGCATTGGAATTAAGTTTACTACTACAATCACGCGTGTCATTATGCATTAACTATTGATCAAATTACAACTACCGACACCTTATTGGTCTTCACACTCAATTTTTACTATATAAAATCCAGCTTAGAGTTCATGCCCACTACATTTATACGCACAGCGTAATTGACGTATTTAGACCATGGTGTAGTTTTTAATTTTAATCCAGTAAATTACTTGGTAGCTATCTTGTGATTGCCAATTAGGTTTTAGCTAGTAAAATCCAAAACAATTGAAGGCTATGACATCGATAAAATCCAGTCTTGGAGAAAAAGATGCTGAACTGTTGAAAGTGACAGGCTAGGTTTAAAGAGAGCGGTGGCGACCTATTATACTAGACATGGCCACTCTCCTTGCCATTTAACGCTTTTATTCGAACGAATTTATTTGCAATTGTTGCATACGTGGATCTATGGATGTAAAAAGGTGCATTCTGTTTGAGTGTGGTGGGAGTATATTTGTGCGATTAGTGCATTGAGGGAGCTAAGAGTCAATTGGGATGTCCTACAGAGATGAGTAGATCACAACACAAAATATTTCAGTGCAATGTGAATTTCAATTACCTTGAAATGTTAGAGTACCACTAGAATTGGATAAGGATGATGTAAGATAGATGCTGATAATGCAAACTTGAGGCACCAAAAGTGAGATAATTGGTTGGATAAATCTAAATATATTATTTAAATAGGAGGTAATGAAGACCTCGAAATCGTTGACACTGACATGATAGACAAGCACGTTGTCGGTCTATCCTGATCAATCGGCGTGAATGGGTTGTCAGAATGACTAACTATATTAATTTACAATGTAGTACTAAAACCCGAAGTATAGTTTTCAAGAGAACGACTCTTTGACGAGTACGGGTTTCGAAAAATTCATCCCTTCATCGTGCTCGACGCATTGAAATTCCGTTGGAAAGAATAGCAACTTACCATAGTATCAACGCCAAATACTACGATCGTTTGAAACGGAGTGAGATTGTATTTCCAGAGATTCCGACAGTGGAATCTGGATCGCTTGTTAAGCCCACTTTTCCACGCAGAAAGTCGAGACCACCAGACCAGAGGTCGATTCAGTTCCACCCCTGAAGCAGACTCTAAACTTTTCAGCTCTTTGTCTCCAAGAAGACTCAACACCTAGATATAATAAGGGAGATAGGATTATAATTTAAAATTAAGATGATAAAACCATCATCAGAAGTTATTTAAGCGAATTTACTTTATTTAAATTCATTCAAAATTTATATATTTTTTAGAAAATTTCAATTTCACACGCGTTAAGCTACTTTAAGTTTTTTAATATAAGTTCATTTCCGCAAGTATCAAAAAAAAGAATTAGAAATTGAAATTTCGCAAAAGACGTTATTAATTAACCTATTATCACTCGTGAATTAGGTACAGCTTCACGCTTGTTAAGTGGAAAAAGGCTTGTGGGACACGTTATCGCTGTGTGCGTCATCGTATGCCTGCATGTCTGCTCGCCGTGTGATAAGTCTATTTCCTCTATAGCTTTGCGGTAGCTTAGCTGGTTCTGGGAGTCTTTCCAAACATAGTAGAATCTGTCATAGAGATTCCTGAGTATAATTAAGGCTTATTAGTGCAGCAATCCGTTACAAAGGGAAGTACTTGAAAACTCACCACTCTACCATCTCCGCTTCCGATATCGATTAGTTTCCCAATGTGTCTGCTACCATGGTTTTCCGCGAGACGCAATAACTTTGAAACGTTACTGAGTTGCTTTGTGGTAGCTGGTACGTAAGGTATACATACATTTCTAAATGCAGGGCCTATAAACGGTGCTAGGAAGTAGATCAAAGAAGTTGTTATTGTGCCGACGGCACAGGTCACTACTAGACGCGAAGAGGGTGATGACTTCGATACTGAAGGTGTTGATTCATCGAGCCAATTTGTCTCAGCTGTAGTACCACTCTGTTGAGAAAAAAGAATGAATTCGAATAAATGAAGTAAAAGCAATGGATCTAAAAATGGGAACTTCAGCATACAACTAAAAGTCATAAAAATGAAAGCAGATTAGATGAAACCGCAACAGAATGAAGGTTCAATAGAAGCTTTCCCCCCAGAGGGTCTAATATGAGGTTCATATCTCATTTTAATTAAAGCCTTATAAAATCCACTTCCAAGTAAAAGACCAAAGACGACTATAATTAGTGGTATAAACACGAAAAAGACAAAACCACTTGCCTCCAAAGAGAATAGACAAATTATACTTTCAATGGTTTGGAAGAAAAAAATAAATAATTCAATAACACTAAAAAGGGATTCTATATTTCACACAAAAGCACAACACAAAAATGGCAAAAGACAAATTCATTATTACAAATTTACTAAGTTTGCCGAACTCCCAAAACATCATTTACATTAAAACACAGAACAAAATTGAGGGAGAGGGGGATGATTTTACTCCTTTTTGGAGATTTGAACATCAATTGCTGCCATTCTTTCAAGAATCGGAGGGTGTGAGTGATTGCACATTGAAAAGAGCCAATCATATACAGGGAAAGAGAGATTATCCTTAGTGAGGACAAGAAGAGCTCCTTTCAATTTCTCCCCGAAGTTGAGACCGACGGCAAAAGCGTCTGCCTGGAATTCGAATCTTCTTGAGAGCATAGTCAATAGGAATTCGACAACAGTGCTGTAAGGCATAAATATTAACTGAAAGACAACAACAAGGCGAATAAATATCGGTGCTGTGGATGGTGGGAATCCGAAACCAATAAAGAGTTTATCAATATTCATCATTTGGCCAAAGGCAAAGAACATGAAGAACAGATTAAGTTGAGCGATAATTAGATAGTAGGTAACATGGTTACACTTCCAATGCCCCATTTCGTGTCCAAGAACAGCCAGAATTTCTTCATCATCCTCGCAACCTCGATTGAGAGTTTCATCCTCATCAGTATTCTCTTCCTCCTCATTTTTCGGATCCTTTTCTGAAGTGGGCATTTTAAATCCCTTAATTAGAGTATCAAAGAGTACAATCCTCTTATTGTTTCCAAAGCCATAGAAATAGGCATTACTATGAGAACTGCGCTTTGAGCCCTCTACAACGAACAGCTTTTTTAAAGGGAAACCGATTCTAGCAGCCAGACTTTCAATTTTGGTTCTCAAATCACAATCTGGAAAGCGTTCATATCGATCGAAAATTGGGGCAATGAATTCGGGGTATATGAACATAAAGATCATTGAGACAACAAAGCTGAAAGAGTACGCGTAAATGTAGAAATATTGACCTCCAGCTTGGATTATCCAAATTAAAGCGGAAATAACGGGCATGAAAATAACAAGACTAACGATAAGAGATTTAATTCGATCTTTGATAAAGAATCCCAAAGTCTGTTTGTTGAATCCGTAACGTTCTTCAATGATAAAATTGCGATAGTAACTCCAAGGAAGTGACTCAAAGAATCGAAAGATGGAACCATAAACAATGAAGACCAGCGAGAATAAAATGTCGCTATCTTTTGTGGCGCCCAGAGTATGGGAGAAATAAGCATCAAGACGAAGTAAGTGGTCTTTAGAAAAATTCCAAGCCCACGCTATAAGTCCGAAATGCAGGATGATCGACATTGAAATTATGTTATAAAAGGAACTGACAACTTCAAAGTTCATTTTTTCAATGCTATAGCGTCGAGATTTATCAAAGTCTTCATCACTCATTATTTTCTCAATTTGTTGGGGTCGCTTAGTTGTCTTCTTGGCTAGTGAAATTTGTCGCAGATTAAGATATGTTTCCCAACAAAAGAGAAGCCAGACAAATGTAATTATCGCATTATAGCAGGAGAAGGAATATCCATAAAAAGTAAAGGTATCATCAAGCACCATATTGAAACGGACGACTGGTACACCTAAGACGTGCCAACAGAACTCGTGGTGTTTTTACTGGCTGAATTGAATTAGAAACTAAATCGTGTAAAATAAAGGTCAATATTTTACTAATTAGTTTTAATTTATTTTAAGTTAATTTGAATTTATTGGAAGATCAATATATGTTTTGAGTTTAATTTTCTGACATCAAATTAGATTTTCATTTATTTCTTTATATGATGAAAATTGTCTTGTCAAAATGATTTCTTGATTTACTAAGTCCAAAAAAAATTAAACACCGAAAGAGAGTAATTGTTACATAAATAAAATATTAAGGTTTGGGATCCAACCCAAAGTTAAAATTAAGCCCCAAAGACATTTTAAGCATTTATCACTCAGCATATAAACCTGTATATTATGCCGATAATCTACTTTAGCTGCTAATTTACCAGTATATTCTCATAGAATAAAGGTAAATCACTCTCGGGCTCAGCAAAGGTACATTAGGGGACGACTGGAAATATTATTTGTAACTCATTAAGCCTTAAACGATAATTGGTATAACTATAGGTTTTTATTCTTAAAAGCGGTGATTAGAAATTACAATATCATGTATAGGCTATTCTAGTCGAAATCACACAAATTATGTTACTGATCAATATCTAAGCACAGTATTTTCATTTGAAAAAGCATACTTTCTTATTTTTCTATTTTGCACATTTCTCTTGATTGAAAATACACTTAGTTGACTCTGATTTAATTTCAGCATATCAACTATTCACCAATCTCACATAAGCATCAATTAAAATTTTTGTCATCTCTATTTGGGTATTTTAATGGAGGTAGCACGTCCCACCTTCCCGTCTGTCTGAATGCGCATTAGATTACTTTACTCAGCGTGACAACGCGTAACACAATACGCCCCCTCTAGACCATTCATAGAAAGCTAAAAGATAAAAAAATCTTGAAAATTAGTTAATGTATATAAACAGTTAGACGGTAAGGGAATGGATAATATTTCCAGTCATCCCCTAATGTACCTTTGCTGAGCCTGAGAGTGATTGAGATTTTCATACAACCATAGCCTCTTCTTCCTCGATGACTACAATAGCTTGTTAGCGTTGAGTCTCCTCCCGAGTGTCGTTTTGGATTAGCTAGACGGTTACTTTTTATGTTTGTTGGTTTGCAGTTTAGTAGACGATGATGGAGCTTGGGAAAACCTTCAAAAGTTGACTGGGGCAATCTCTGTAGTATTGTAGTTTGTTCTCTACTCTTTTTGGTATAGTTGCAAAGCTTAGAAGCCAACAACGGATTGGCATAGTTCTGGTAATGTCGTCCTCTTGCGAGCCTCCACAGTAGAGGCTAATGTTTAAGGTTTCTGTGTTGGGTAAACGTATTTGGCGTAAAAGTTGAGAGGGAGTGCGATCCTCATGTTCGACTTGTGAAAAGAGTTGGTATAGCCGTTCCTCTTGGGAAACAGATAGACAACTAATAGCAGCTATTTTGAGCACGTCGTAGAGTTGTTCTATGGTGACATGAAAACAATGCCTGTAACCTGTAATGCGACGTTGTTTGGTAGGGCGACAATAGATAGCTGAAATAGCTCTCCCCGTTTGGAAACGCCTCGTAGTTTGAGCGTGCTTTCTTATTGTAAGAACCAAATATGAGGTCACTCTGGGCAGAAGGAAAGATCTGTTTCCGAAGAAATTCTGGGGGAACGGGAGCGGACGAAAGAAGAGTTGAGGAAATGGTGATTGTTCAGGGAGTAAAGGGATCACCAAGCGATCACAGTGTCAGGGAGAGATTGTGTCTCGGCTGAACTGATCAGTCAGACTTAGGAGACCACGTCATGGCCTGAGATTCTCTTAAAAAGTTGAATAAATAAATTCCTTATATACTTGTCTCCCTACTTACTTAAATAGAGTTAGTTTATTGAGAATTATTCGTGGAATTTATTTGTGCTCTTATAACTGTCAGTATCAAATAAAATTTAAATAAATCCATCCTCTCATAATCACGGAATGAATTAGTAACAGGGCAGACACTCGCAACCTTATTTCCACAAGGTATAATAAAATTATGCAAATTCACAGTTTAAATTTTTGCAATCCACTGTTTATTCGACGGATTACAGCAATCATAACATGATTAAACAGCTCGTGCGAGCATTCTGGTGAGTGCTGTCGTGCGTGCAGTGGATTTCCCCGCTAGTCAGCTATTTATTTTCATTCAAGCAAAGTAAAGCGTGTTCCATTGCGAATTATGTCTGCTGCACCACTAGCTACTGGTGCAGATCAGATAATTTTAGGAATAATTTTATTATTGAGAATTTTGGCGGAGAAAATTGTTATCCCCCCCCCACACCCCTCCTCCCTCCCTTCCAAATAAATCACCTTTGTGCTGTATTAGGAATTTCTTCTGTATTTATACTCTCTCTCTCACTGTCTCTTTACCCCTTAAATCAACATTTACTTATTCATGAGAGCTCGATGATGAGGCTTCTTAAATGGCCACCAATCAGTTGTCTGCATGAACATGGTCCATCGTTGTAGTCCCCGTGTCAGTGAGCGGCAGAAGCAAAAATTCAGAAATATAGAAAAATTTCAGAAATACGCAAAATTCTTCATCACTGGAATGTAGAGAAAATGTGTTTTTATAGTACAGATCAATAAAATGAGGTGGAGTATTTTATTTCCACCACCTTGATCTGACGTTCAGGCAAACTCGAGAAGAATTTAAGGGTTAAATGAGTTAAAAGTCCTAGTTCAAACTCTTCGTCGAGCTTTTAAGAATCCCCCTACTTTTGTACACTTTCCCATCAAATGTATAATCTAATCAGCTTACCAGCTTTATGGAATTCTCCATTCATCAAATAACTATAAGGTCAGGATATATCATAATCAGATATTGATTAGTTAGGGACATGCCTAGCTTTAACGCACAACAATCCTCTTAAAAAGTGCACTAACCTTTCCCTCTAGGCTTTTATCAAAAAAATCTCATTTTATTTTCATGAGCACAACATTGGACCTTCTATTGTGACATTTTAACAGTTGGCAAAACCAATGAAGCATGTATAACTCTTATTTAACATTTCAAGATCATCCTTATATTCTGTGCACCAATGAAATATATTCATTGAAGGGCTAATTTACAAATTTAGTACAAAGATAAGCAAATTAAAATGAGGAGTGGATTTATTATAGCGTGAACTAAAGCAAAAGTCATCATCATCATCAATGGGTACAAAAAAGGGGAAAGGTCTCTTGTCTAAAAGTAATAAACTCAATATCTATAAGACATTATGAAAAGTGCAGTCTTTTCTCGAACGACGGTACGCCGCAATCTCAAGAATGCTGTTCAGGTGTACTAAGGCAGCCACCACCACAAAGACGTGGAAAATCTGATGACTTTGAAACTACAAAAAAAGTGAAGATCGGGTTAAATGAGGAGACAGAGATGACAGATTGAGGCAAGTAGGGAAGTCGATAAGATCTCACCCAAATATCAAACTTTCCAGGGAAAAAGCGCTCAGGAGTTCGAGTGGCGTAAAAAAGGGCTCCAATGATGTAGAGGATAGCCATGAGACCGAGCCACCCTAAAGCGGGCGAAGTGACTGATTCCCAAAAGCCCTCAAGGTATATGTAATGTAAACAAGGCGCAACTGCTGAAAGGCCAAGAGAGATGAATAGGCCTACAAAAGGAAAGATTTCCTATAAAAACCACCAATGAAATAGTAGAAAACTCACTCCCTCAAAGTTCTTCACCTGTAGACTCTTGACCGATTTTATACAATTATGAAATACCGGTATTTTCGGATTTACTCCGCCAATTAGATATAGCCATTATACAGTAAGTCCACAACTACTACTCTGATTTTCTTAATATAATTGTTCTCCATATGTTGAGATTGCGAAGTTCACAAAGGCGGAAAAACCAAAAGCTTAACAAATTCTAAACAGACGAAATCGCAGTCTACCTCTTTATTGCGCTTTATAGATCCATTCCATAACCCCCCCCCCCTATTCTCATTTTCTGTATACTGGGGTTGACAATTTGCCAACTACTATGAGGTGGGGATATCTCACGACAGATTCAGTAGGGCAGAGGGTGTTGAAAGTGGAGGAAGGGATAAGTATACTGACCTGCTCGAACGCCACGGTAATTCGGTGTGGAGAATTGATCGTAGCTGCTAAGTATCATGGTGATGATGCCGAGGATTGTAATTAAACAAAGATAGATAATCTTAACGTTGGTATGGCAGTAGAAGGAGTAATGTATCCAGGGTACAAAAGACCCTATCTCGAGAATAGCGATGCCGATGTAATCAAGTCTGAAAGGCATAACAAGAATATTATTTAGTTTCAAAGGAGTTCTTCCTATTGTCTTCGACTCAAGAGTTATCAAATCTTGTAAAGCGTTACTAAAAAAGGCTGTGAAAGGTACTGCATTTCAATAGCCCAGTTAAGGGGCGAAGAACATGCACTATATAGACTGATTGAAGTGAAATTTTGGTTATTGATGACGATACATTTCGGCATCCTTTTCCCAATGACCAATACGACTACGACCGCAACACTCAACTGTCAACTGACACTAAGCCAATCTAATCCAACGGGATAGCATCCCTACGACCTAACAAATCTGAGGTATCCACCACAATTGGAACAACCTGCAAACTTTGCTCCTCTATGATGGGGACTAAAGTATAAGCCACTTAAGCCACTAATAAGAGGTTTACTTTGCCTAACTCAAGTTACCTCACCTTCCTCTCATTCCAAGTAATTTGGCCTCCAAAAAAAAATTTTCCTCCGCCAAACACCCAACTTGAACTAAAGATTGCAATTTATTATCCTAGCAACCAGGGATACTAAAGACGAAATAATTTCTAGAAAAATCTCATAAAATTATAGAGTTAAAAAGGGTTTAACAGAAGGAAACATAAAATAAAAAAACCAATAAAACAACTGAACGAAATTTTCCGACAAATTTACGGCCGAAAATAAAAATATTCAACGAAAAACAAAGAAACGGATTAGTAACAACTTGACAGGACGCAAAATCTCATACTTACGTGACCAGAACAAAATTCATGACAAAAATTGCCCAAAGTGAATTCTTTATCCGCAAATGAAATCTCGTCACGGTTGTATTACTGGCTAATTGGGAGATAGTTCACCAGCCACACATATTCAAAGTAATTTAAGAATTGGTGCTTTATTATATTAACGGAAGCCGTCGTCTTGACTACAAGTCTTTTCGCCCCCCACGAGTCCGAGGAACTATCATCACTATGGGAAATATAGTAGAAGCATAGATTACACACAAATGAAACACAATTTAAGTTGAAGAACTTTGCTTTTCATTTGTCTAACAAAACAGTAGGCATAAAAAGATTCGAGAAATAAAATAGGTAATAAACGTGATTTTATAGTCAACCATGTGAAAAGAGGGACGTTTTAGCGCTCACGCAAGATGACCAACTGACCAAATTTTAAAGGAGCGGTGTTTTCAGTGTTGGAGATAAGTGCACGCAACAAATTTAGTTATTTGCACAAATTATTTTTTGAAAATTAGGAGAAAATTTGGGACCTTTCATTTTGATGACACAACGCCACTGAGAATCGCTCACGTGACTTCTGGCTGAGCACACACAAGAATTCTCTAATTGTGCAACCTCCTCAGGTCCTCTTGACAATGCTGCATCTGTCTGGGCTCCCCATCATCTTTGCACTCAGACACATTCTAAGCTATTTAAGTACCTGAGATTGACTAATCGTCTTGACAATGAATTTAAAAAATTAGACTTGAATAAAATCATAACCTGCAACAGGCGTAACACAGAGAATTAGGAATCTAAGTTTGATTGAATAAGGAAAAGATAAATGTGATCATTCCGTAAATAAGCAGTAGTGATTTACGGCAACTTACATAATATTTCAAGGAAGGAGATAGTGATTCAAGACTTCATGCCAATTCTCCAGCGACCATCAAATGACTATCTTCATTATCTATACTGAAACACTATCGTGATCGATTAACCGTTTTACCAATTCAGTACATTTTCGATCTGTTGTCCTCGAAACTAAGAGCTCCAGGATGTCACCTACAAGAATGTAGGAAAACGCCCCTCTTCAACTAACTTGAGAATTAAAGGACTAACTTACTACAATAAAATGGTACATGACGATTAGGTGGTATTTAGAGAATATATTCGGGAAACTTTGTAAACACCCCTAGAAAGGAAGGATCGCATCGGTAAGCCGTCTAATTTCTCAATATGAACAACAAAAAACTTCTAAGAGCTCACGTATTCTTCCCACTTGTTGTCATACCAAATAGAAATGACAAAATAACGAGGTACTTACTTCCCAAATAGTTTGCCGATACGCTCGGAATGACAGGCGAAAGTGTGGAAAATCCAGGAGAAGCCGAGAGCAAGAATGGCACTGATAAAGAAGACGGATATGACGAGAATCTCATCCCAAGGCAGATTCAATTCGGGGTGAGATAGGAATGAGATACACAGCACCAAAAAGCAGACACAGCCTACAATAGAAGTTGAAGTTCATATGAAGTCAAAATAATACCCACAGAATTATTACAACAAATCTCAATCACGCTGATGGAATGATGTGCTTTCAGACCTGGCAAGATCAGATTGACTATTAACTTGTGGCTCAGAAGAAAGAACAAGGCGATTCGACCCTATGAACCTAAATGTTGCACGTGCATGTGTGCGTGCATGTTTCAACTGCCATTTTAGCCATTAGGAAATGGTCAGAACTGGATAGACCAAATTTTTCAGCTCTAGACACCATGAAAACGAAATCACTGAAGTACTCAGAGAACAAACTTCACTACTTAAAATGGAGTATCTTATGTGAACAATTTACAAATTGGATCCACAAATGAAATGATGCCAGACCTGAACCTATTCTCCTGGCTCTATTCTATCTACAATCTGTGGAGGTCGAAAGAACTTCAGTACCACTTCAGTAGACAGTATCTTGGTAATGGGCAATCAATAATAGGAAACATGTACGTGAGGAGGATTTGGTCTCCTGCCACACCTTAGGCAAGCCAGCATTGGTTATCAACTACCTTTTGCGCCTTCACCAGCCTCATTGTGTGCTTGGCCTCCGAGTTCACAGATCTTAACCTGGTGGACTACTATCTTTACATTTAATCACGTGGATAAAGGCACTAACTGTAGTGCCAGAACAACAAAAACTCAGATGAAACTAATTTCTGAGTTCCTTCTCATTGAAAGTGCAAAATTGGGTTGTTCCATGTTCTGGTGTCTGGGTGTGGCAGAATTAGGACTTTAGGCGATATCAATGGCGGTCATTTCAATTAAAACACTATAATGCTTTGTTGTAATTTCTTTTAAATATACATGATTTTGTTTTAATTAATGCATTTCTTTTGGCTAAGAATTCTGGTAAATGTTTCCCTTATATGCAACTGACTGACCTAACATGTTGCTTAGTTGTTCTATATTTACCATTTCAGATGAAGCCATTGGAAGAAAAACTCATCGCTGAATTACGAGGGGAACCAATAATAGTCGCCTGTCGGTTTCCTCTCCCCACCTTACCACTTTATTCGAAGCTTGGGTCAGGTTCCAATACCGCTTATCTCTATCTTCCAGATTTGAAGAGTAAGGTTTCTGCACCGTAGAGGAGTTTGTGTGATCAAAATCCATGATTGAAAATAAAACATTTCTTTCCTATCCTCGTCGATTATGTTCGAAATGACATCTATGGAAATCTCACTCGTAATGTTGAGCTGAGATGTAATTGAAGTTTGTTTTATGATCTTAAGTAGCTATGGTATGTAGCCACTTGAACTGACTATTGAAGAAGAGGAATAGAATTAAGATTCGAATGAATCAAATCTCCAATCTAAATTGCCTCAAGACCAAAGACGTTAGATTTATTTATATGACCATTGAAATAAGAAAAATCGGTTGATCAGATCGAGTAATCAAGGTTACTGTTAGCATATAAGTAACAAATGCCGTCAACACAAAAACAAGAAGCAATTCAAAAATATATACGTGTAAAAAGTAAGATTATGCAATGTGAACTTATCCTGTGATACCTGCGCACTGCGTGATCTCGTGATTCAAAAGATAACTAGAGAAATAAGCTCAGTTAGAAAAAAAACTGTAGTCTGTTCAACGTGTTCTTGATGGCAAGAAGAATTTGATTAAACCATTTGGTTAATAGAGTTCAAATATCACGAACATGAATTTGGAAAGAAATCTTAAAAATCAAATTTTCGAGCACTTACATATCCCTCCCCCCCCCCCCCCCATGCTACCGGATTCAAACGAAGACCAACGGATCCAAGGCTAGCAATAAACTCAAATTTTGCATTGAAGCAAGCATTAAATGTGCGAGCTACTACAGGCAATAGATGCTTGTAGCATCAAGCAATAAAATGAGCATAACAAGAATTTAATAGCAAAATAAGCACGTGTGTTGGAAATTTAAACCATGCTTAATATGATGCCAATGGAAAGAGTGAGCAAAAAAATCACGCCCCTATTGAAAATACACAAAAGAGGTAGACACACAGCTGAATAATTCGATGGCTTCAGTTCAAAATGACAACAAAATAAACAGCAGCAGCAGCACCATTATGGAGCAGCAAGTAAGGCACAAAAAATGCAGTAGATTTAGTGTAACCTACGCCATCTAACAATGATAATCATTTTTAATATTCCAAGTAGTAAACACCTGTGGAAATAAGCGAAAAAAGATATATTATTTATTCCAAATGGCAGGCGTTTTGATAATTATCATTAGCCCTTTAGTTGACTTCAGACTTCACAGAGGAGAGAAATATCAAAGTGGGAAAAAGTCGAGAGGGGGGAATAGAAGAAAGAATCACAGATGAAAAAAGACAGACAGGCACAAAGGTAGAGAAAAAGGTAAGGTGAGTATTGTGGGAGTGGTCGAATAAGATATATATATATATATATGAAAACCAGTAAAAAAGGAAATTAACTGCAACAGTCCACACAAATATGGAGTGCAGAAGATAATTATATCAGTATTTCTATTAAATTTTAAGTATCCACAACAAAGGGCTTATCTGAAATTCGAGTTGTATTCAAGCAATTACTCGTTGTGCCTTTAAGACAGGCTGAACCTCCTTCTAGAATGTGTGACCTTGGGTTTTGTATGCCCGAATTTTGGTGGGCTTCGCATTGATCGGAGGTTTGATTTCTTAACCACTTACCATGCCGATCAATTTGAAGTTTCTTAACCATTTAAAAATTTGGCAAACTTAACAAGAATATATCTCTCAGTGATATTGGAGAGATGGTTTAACCCTAGATATCTGCATTCTCGATGCTAATGAAAAAAACTACTGATACCCCGTTGATTACGATTAGGTTAAGAGATGGGGAGAGAGGGGGGGGTGTGTCAAGATAATAATAATAAAGCCTTCAAGTCAAATCTCCGTCCAGAATTTGGGAAAATCTATGAAAAATACACTCAACTCCCTAATTTTAACCTCTTTCGACTCTATTGTTTCAACAAGGCGATTTAAAATCATTCCTATTCAATACGATTGACAGAGCTACGCAATACGCTACTATCTACGGATCAGAAAGACCAATTGCAGTGGTTGTTGCTAGTCAAAATAAGAGCAGCAACAGTAGCAGCAGCATCAGAGGTGGGTGACGCAATAATCAAATTAAGCGCCTACGAAGCTAGAAGAAGTGAGGATATTGATGTTTATCTGTGCAAACCAGGTGCTCTGCTTAATTACAGCCAATAGCAGAGGTGGTAGAAAGCAAGAGTAGCTCCAAGTCAAGTGCTGTGGGTGCGTTTCTAATGCTTTTAGCAAGTTGATTTTTTTTAATTAATACGCGTGTCGAAAAATGCCCCTCAACATCAAGAGGTTGTGAATTTAAACTTCAAATATGCGCTTATTTACCAAAGGAACTGGAATTACGTTTAATTGCTATGATAGAATTAAATACTGAGCTTTTCTCCACTCTATCGACGTCTCACAATGTAGTAAACACGAAAAAATTTACATGTACAAAAGCATATAAACATGGTATAAACAAAACTTGTAGATTATTATCAGCAAATCAAAAAAGGTCTTTAACAATGCAATTCCCATTACTTTACTTTAAGACCATAAAGCAGTGAGCAATTAAAAGCTATGATTTCGAACATTCTGATGATTAAATGAAAGCCCCTCAATAGGACATATTCCACATATTGCAGAATGTAGGCGCAAAAATTAGACAACTTTATAACGCTTCTTCAATGTAATAGTAAAAGCAAACTGCTGTTTTATTTTAACATCAAATTAGTTTACAATTAATCATTTGAAAGAGGTTCGCTAAAATGATGGCCATGGTTTTAGAGCAAGTATGAAAGACGAAGAATATCATTACTACCATCTTCGTCAAAATATCAAACACCTCACGAACGAAATAATAGTGTTGAACCAACACTATTTTAACCCCAAAGAACTCTTTAGTGGCAAAGACTTCCAGTTCCTTTTGCTCCAGATAGATCAATCAATCAAACTCTTCCGCATTTAAATGAACCCTTGTTTGTAGTAGTTTTTATACATCTGGGAAACAAAATTATCCTTCTTACTTACGAAAGTACGAATAACCCACAATTTGAGAAGCACAACGTCCATTTCTTCGTATGGGAAAAGACTAGATTCTTTTATTAAAAAATGAAAATGAAATGAACAAAAATCCATAAAATAGAAACTAAATTCATTAAAACCTTGCATCTCAGTAATGTAATTATGTGCTTAAACTAGTGAATAACTAGAGTTCGAAACACATTCTATAAATAGACCAGTGTTGCTAAAAAGATGACCCTCCAGTCCCGAAAAATAATACCATTTTGTTATTGCTCTAGATATTATTTACCTGGCAATTACATAAACACCTGACCAATATATGCTGAACGTTTAGTCGAATTAACTATGCACGTGAAATCATGACTGAGTCGATCCGTCGCAAAATCAGTTGGAAAGACAAGGACTCGTGAAATACAGCAAGCAACAACTTTTAAAAGAAAGTCGGGGCAATGGATAAGTGTAAAAGAATTATACTTAAAGTAGCATCGACAGGCTATGAGGAGAAAATAAAATAGTAGTTCGTCAAACGGATATGAAGTCAGACATTATTTTCTTTCAAAATTTATAGCATATGTGAAATCCTTATCATAAAGAATACTTTTCGATCGCTTTACGGTTGTTGTGCTAAATTAAGATGAGACTCTATTTAAGAAATCCGTATTCTGAAACGACTTCAAAAAAATTCTTAATCAGTTTGGTCTGTTTTTTTAGAGATAATGAAACCCAAAAAAACGATAGGCCAACGACGCCAAAAAATGAAAACTCATGAATAAATGCGCCAGTAAATAAAATACATAAAAATCAGTGAGACTAACCGAGAAGATGGGTCCAAATATTTCCCGTCTCCGTGTGGATACGGAAGATAGAGCGGAAACACATTCGAAAAGAGGCTAGCGGGGGTCTGTGGCCCCATATGAGGAAATCATTATCTCTCATCCATTCAGGAAGTTTAGAATAGTGTACGACACGCCATCGACCAACTTGTTGCCATAATTGAATCATGAATTCCTCGGCTTGTTCCACAGCCCTTGTGGCATTCCTAACTATGCATTCTCTCGCTGAACCGCTATAGCTTGCAGAGCGGCGACGTTTGGACAAAAAGGAACCCTCAAATTCCGTATTTTTAAAAGAGGTAATATCTACTTTATTCCTGTTGAAACCTGGTGAGGTATCGGCACGAGAACGGTCTCTGACAACTCCATTAGGACTTAATCTGGTTTCCACTATATCATTTGTTACCGAAAGTGTACGAGGTCGTCGGAAACGAACTTCACTCTGGTCCTGGAAAGAGTTGAAATGCAGTGGCACTTAAAGTTCTGAACAATTTAAATGCACGAAATGAGGTTCAAAATGGTAAATGTAATCAATTCAGATAAAGCCTTGTGAAAAATGTATTTAATAAACAATTAAAAAATAAAACCAAATATTAAGAATATCTTTAAAGCAAGTCAAACAGATAATGTATATGAAAAGGTTACATACTATGATAAATAATTATGCAAGTATGGAAAAGCCATATATCGAAATAATAAGAATATTTACCCTAAATGAACCATTGGAGCCCTCCATTACATATACGAGCTGAAATATATATGATCAAAAGTAAAGAAAGTTACTAGAAAAAACATCATCAAACAAAAATATTAACACTAAAGAGTTATCAATAGCTAAAATAGTTTTTTTCAAGTTAGTACATTATTCACAATATACGAATGAATAAATGATAATAGACTAGGGCGTACAAAATCGGGCGATATCAAGAACTCAATAAAACAAACACCTAAAACTGTTGGAACTATGAAAGTATATTATACTTCTATAATAAAAAAGTCAAATGTGTAAAAGTTAAATTTTAAAATATCAGCTTTAATTCTTTTTTTAATTTTTACTACGATTGAAATATTTTATTTCCTGAATATTTATTTATTTATTTCCAATGGAAGGCGTTTCGATAGTTATCATTAGTATTTAGCTGACTTTGGAGGAACAGAAAAAGTATGAAAAAGTCGGAAGGGGGGCAGAAGGGTGATTCACAGATGTAAAAGAGATTGGCACGAAGGTAGAGAGAAGGAGGCAAGGCATGTATTGTGGAATTGGTCGCATATGACAAACAATTGGGTAATGATAGTTTGAAGTCAGAAGTCAACTGCCCTTTTTTTCGACTTTTTGTCTTATGGGTATACGCTGCTCAGAGTGCACCACGTGGATTTAAGTCTAACGCACACCCCATCCTCTGAATATTTATTTATTTATTTATATAAAATGGCAGGCGTTTTGGTGGCTATCATTAGCCCTTTAGGGAAAAAATTTCGAGACGGGAGGGGTGGGGCCGGAAGAGTGTTTCAAAGACGAAGATAGAAAAGGTAGAAAAAAAGGTGAGGTGAGTACTGTGGAAGTAGTCGAATATGACATAGAGTCGTGTCATGGTAGCTTGAAGTGAGAAGTCAATTGACAGTTAATGGATTTTTTGCCGTATGAGTATGCGTTGCTCAGGGAGCACCACGTGGAGGTAAGTCTATCCCACACCCCTTCACTCAACGTCAACATTGCGCCACTGCCCGTATTCAAACAGGCACCACCACTGACATTAATAATAATGCGCGGAGGCAGTTGCAGCCGCCGCATCACTATTCGCCTATGCACACATCCTTCCAGGACTGCGAGCATAGCAGTCCTCCGAATATAAAAATATCACTTTGAGTTGTTGAGAGGTTAGAATCCTATTTCTTATTTAGAATATTTAATTGAATCCCAGGGTCTTTTTCTCGTTGTGATGCAATGTATCCATATTTGCGCAAATCTTGAAAGAAGGATAAAATTTATTTTACTTTTCAATTGTCAAATTCAAACCAACTTTTCGAATATTGAAATTGGATATTAATGAAGTGTACTATAGGAGAATATTTTATGACGTATGTTATTCATATAAACGACAAACGCCTTGATAATTTCACTTCAAACTGAAAATTAAAGTTATTTGATATTTAACTATTGCGTATTGTAACAAGCTTACAATACGTACAACCTTAATTATTAGGCTCATTTATTCGATATAATTGCCAATATCTCGAACATAGTCTTAATTTGGGAGAGTTTAACTTGAACATATTTTTATGCGGCATAGCTCGTTATTGTAATTGTATATAGCATTCGATCGTAAGTGAATGCCTCTAGCTAAAACCAATGATAATAAAGTGATACATGCTACTATTCATTTAACCTTCTAATGGATTGTTTCTCAAACGTGGAATCGTCAAGTCCGTCCCACTTTGTCCAAATCATCACTAGTAACGTATCTATACACATATGAAGGCAGAGGTTTATGTTTTTAGTATATTTGCCAACTTGCAGAGTCGTTGTCTTGATTAATTATGGAGTAAGGCTTTTTATAAAGGGAATTGCTGGATACAATTGAGTTCTAGATGTTTTACCTTTATGGAAGACTAATTAGAATAATTAATATAAAATAGGCGCTTTATAAAATGTCAGGCACACATATTTATTATGACATCTCATAAATAATTTAGGGTTTTCTATAACACATTGCTAAAATAACGCTATACGAGGCAATCAATAGATGAATTAGGATAAGCAGCTATCAGCTAATAGTATCAGAGCGTACGCATGAGCAAAACAATGACAAATGATTGTGCGTGTCCATGATTGTCTTTTAACTAGAAACAGAACAGTTGTAAAAGAATAAAGTCCAAAAACTCGACTAGTTATGCAAATGGGTATTTGAGTCGTTGGGACATGACTTTCGGTTTAGGGGCGAGAAACAAATTAACCTCGTAAAGCATGAGTTAAAAATATGATTTTTGCAAATGGTTATTCATTTTTCAATACTGTACGCTAGATTTAAAAAAGCTTAGTAAAGAGTGAGATCGAAGTAATACTAGGAAATTTTTAAATTGATTCTGTACACCTGTTTGAATTGCACGAATTTGAATGTCTATTCACCGTGACCCAAACCTCGGTTATGGACATTTCTGGATTCATCATCATCTTAACCCACGACGATACACTACACATGACTCTGAACATTTCCGCTGGCAATTTACTTGTCATAATTCCTTAGACATACTTAGATGAATCTTGAACAACTTCTATGAATTCTTTCCAGGGCCTAACAACTACCATTGATTAGGCTATAAAACGCGTGCATGCATAAAAAATATATTCGACTGATAATGCAACTTGACCCAACTATCTTGCCCTCTCTCCATCTAGATAGGAGGATGAAAATCTTAAGGTATTAGAAATGTGGGAGGAGTATATTATTTACTTTTTGAGGCACGCCAAAAATTGTCAACATCCAATCGAATATTAGCTAAGATATTAATTTCATATCGAAAAATTTTTAGTCTAATTTTAAGTTTAAATTTACATCTTTCTACTATATCATCCATGGTTATCTATAACTATAATTTTCTATTCAAAAATTAAATGCTGAAACATGCCATCTTTTCGCGAAATATTGTTGCGGAGTATAAAGTCCTCAATCGAATAAATATTTCATTTTATTCATTTGTCCATCTAACCATGACATCAGATTTACTATTGACCTTGTCAAGGTTATTTGCAAACGTGCTAATTTTGGAATTCTTCGTAGTGATACCCATCTCTCTGAGTTTTGGCCTTTTAAGGTACCTTGTCGTGGTTGATTAGTGTTATAAAATAGTAATTTTAACAGATATTTAATATTTTTTCTATTTTAGATCGTTCTGCTTGCAGCATGAAAAGTGATGTACTTGTATTCGCAGTTACAGCGAAGCTTTTTATAGGTGCTATAATGGTAAATATATTACAACTTATTAAATTTCTAGATTATATTCAGTTTATTTCCGAATCATAAGGCAGATGCTTTTTCACCACCCGACCATTCATACATTTCACCGTTGGATTATTTTCTGCAGTTGATCTTTGATGGCTTCCACAAATGGGACGCTATATACTATCATTTTATATCAATCAATGGCTATATTTTTGAAAACACACTCGCATTCTTTCCGCTTCTCCCACTTACTTTGGGAATTATATCAAAAATCACTTATGCTTTTCCTTCTCTGTGGAGTTTATGGGTACACAATATCCTCATTGGCGTTTTTTGGAGTTTTCTCTGCCATGTCCTTGGAGCCATTCAGATGTATCGACTTTCTAAATTGATGTTAATGAGTGAATCTATTTCTGTTATGTCTGCTCTCTTGTATACTATTAATCCCGCATCTATATTCTTTTCTACTCTTTATTCTGAATCCTTTTACGGTCTACTTTTAATATCCGCTCTTGTTTGCTTAGCTGAAAGTCATTATATTCAAGGATGTTTTCTCCTTTCCCTAACAACAGCCTGCCGTAGTAATGGGATTGTTAACTGTGGATTTGGTTGTTTTCCCCACTTTATCTTCCTTGTAAATGAGTTATCTAATATCTATAGGAAGAAATTTTCCATATTTTTTGCGTTCATTAAAGTTCTCGAAGCAGTGTCCTATCGGATCTTGATATTCTTCTCTATAATTGGAAGTTCGTTATTGCCTTATCTGATTTACCAATATTATGCTGGTTATCTCTATTGTTTCACAGGACCTAAACCTTCATATTTGTCCTTTTTGATCCCCGAATACCCAAGTCAGGAATTAGTTGATTATGCTGAAGAATTAGGTGTTCTAACCCCTTACACTGTTAATGCAACTATGCACGCTGTTTGGTGCCAAGGGGTTCCATGGTCCTCTTATAGCATTATTCAAAAATACTTTTGGAATGTTGGGGCTTTCAAATACTACCAATTAAAACAGTTACCGAACTTTCTTCTTGCTCTTCCAGTGTTAACTCTCGTCTATAAAACCATTAGTCTCTTTGCAAAAAGAGCACCAAAGACTTTATTTTCGATGGGAATTTTAGCGGAAACAAGTAAACAACGTCTTTTACTTCCGCATATTTATCATATCATATTCCTATCCACCTATGGTATTGTCAACGTTCACATTCAGGTTAGTCTGATTCTACTATTGTTCTCCTACTTATATTGAGGCTAGTAGCATGTATTTACAATTTGTAGGTTCTAACTCGCATGATGTTTTCGTCTTGTCCAGTCCTCTACTGGTATTGTGCCTCAGTGTTACTGGAAGAAGATTATATCTTTACTCGAGTTTCTCGTAATACGAAATCAAAGTCAAAGAGGGCGATACAAATTCACGGATTGGATGATATGCACCATGCAGTATCTCCATCGACGTATCCACCTTGGTCCTCTAAGCGAATTCTTCTCTATTACTTTTATTCTTATATTATTATTGGCTGTGCTATGCACTCTAATTTTCTACCTTGGACTTAAGCTGTTTTCATTTTCTTCTAATTTTCGTCTTTTTTGTATTTTTAGAGCTTTTTCTTATTTTCCTTAATGTAGCTAAGTGGTTGTGTTCTAGTTACCAAAAAAGTTTTTAACTTTGTGATAAGTTGGCTGCTGTTTTCTTCTCTTAAATTATTTGACTTTTAAAAGTTGTTTGCTGAACTGAGTAGAGTTGTACAACATCTTTCCCTATCAAGGAATTCATAATTTTACTGACTTTAATACTTATCCATGATCGATATACTGGGTAAAAGGACCATTTTAAGCATTTAAGTGCAGGCCAATTGTTTAGGGTCAATTTAAATTCGACCAGTGTTTTCGCACATGATTTAGCATTGTGGTTAAAATATTTATTTTTTTGCTGGGTGAATTATTTATTTATATCAAATGGCAGGCTTTATGATAGTTATCATTAGCCCTTTAGTTGACTTCAGGCTTCACGGAGGACGAGGAACATCAAATCGAAAAAAGTCTAGAGGGGGGG
>UZAE01000416.1:0-23951 GCA_900617975.1 Rodentolepis nana | reverse complement strand
TAAAATTCATTTAAAACCACAATTCTTCTGTTTGTCTATCGAAGCATCTTTAAAGAACGCGGCTAAATGCATCAAACTTTGCATTCACAGATGATCTGATCCCAATTTTTTAAAGGAAGCACGATGAACTCACTGTTAAAACTCTACAAATTATCTGCTATTCCATGCACAAATTTTAATAGCAGAAAGGAGAAACCCATTGTTAAGTGCTTAACGAGGGGTTCCCCTCCCTTGTATAATTAGTGGGTACACATCTCAATTGGGCGGCATTGATGGGCAATATTTATTAATTTATATCAAATGCCAGGCATTTTGATAGTTATCATAAGCCCTTTAGTTGACTTCAGGCTTCACAGAGGGGAAGGAGCATCAAAGTGAAAAAAAGTCGAGAGGGGGGGAGGGGGGAACAGAAGAGTATTTCAAAGATGTAAAAGAGACAGACACAAAGGTAGAGTGAAAAAGGTGAGGTGAGTACTGTGAAGTAGTCGAATATGACATACAGTGAGGTGATGGTGTTTTGAAGTCGAATAATAGACTTTTTTGCCGTATGAGAATACGTTGCAGAGGGTGTACCATGTGTAGGTAAGTCTATCACACACCCCTTAATAGGCAATATAACCTAACCAATCATGAAAAATTAATCAAGGTCAATTTTTTAAGAAAATAATTAATAATTTTGGCCATACTTTTCTTTTGAACTAAATTTATTTTTAATTATTAACCTAATTATTCCACAAAACTCTCCCCAAAGTAAATAGAACTAAATATCACCTGACTGATGTCGTTATAACTACTTCCATTTAATTGTTTCCCATTCAGGCAAATAGAAAATCCCGAACAAATTACCATTTATTGAAGTTGAAGTTCTTCGACGCTAGAAAGTGCACTTATTTTAGTCGAGTCTTCGAGATTCTTGTTGTTGTTTGCTACTTTTGCAACTGCAGACAATGTTTGTTGATGATCTGTTTTTTTCGGATGCACATTAGCAAACAGAAAACCTGTTGTAACTTTGTGAATGCACTTTAAGGGATTATTTATCCGCACGTAGCGAGACATTTGATGCTTCGTTTGCTTTCATGCGAAACACTTGAGATAGAAATTCATGATGGAATTTTGCGTTAAACAGTGAAATTGTGGAAGGATTTTTCTTCATTTTTGGTGTACCCACGAGAACTCCCCTGGGTCAGAAATATTAACGGCGTAGAATAAATGAAAGGGCTTTCTCATTGTTGAAAGATTGTGCTTAACCTCTTCACTCACTCACGTTTCTTGAGACAATTCATATAGTGAAACAGCAGAAGAGCGAATCGAAATGTAGACCACTATCCGATCGCTTCCATACCAACACCGAATTCACTCCTTTTCTAAAAATTTTCCGCATGGAGAAAATCTTGATGTGAGAACAATTAGTCCAAAAGAGCAATGATTTTTTATTTATTACTTTTTCTTCTTTGATATAGAGTCTTCTTCCATAGATCAACGCCCATTTCATGGCATTTCTAGAAATATTTAAAATGAGTCAGGGTTTTTACCACTGATGGAACAACTTCAATATAAAATTTAATATTTAGTTGGCTGACTAAAATTAAATATTTGTTTATTTGTTAGGATGACAACGAATCAAATTTTGCTTCACTTTTTACTTAATGGAACTTATTGGGAAGCCCATCGCCAATTGTTCTTACACGCGAAAGAAAAGCACTTTTCATCTCTCTACATGGATTATCGATTATTGGGTTCCACATATGCATCTGGATGCGCAAACAATTGTAGAGTCCGGCGCTGCAATTATTTGTTTACCGGCCAGTCAATCATTTATCGCCTATTTTAAGCCCATACAAGTAATTTTATCTTTTTAAAAAGGATAAAGTCGTTGAAAACCTAAGTCCTTTGCTACCCTGCTCTTGAGTCTAAATGTCAGCTTTTGTGGAAGCAATTAAGAAGTTTTAAAAGTTTAATTTGAAATTTATTTATCAAGCAAACGTAAGCCAGTAGCTACTTAGACTAAAAAATCAGAAATTCAGTAATGTATGGCGATCGAATCTGTCTAAATATACAATCCTGTAACAATCTATTGTTAGTTACTATCGCGCATCATAATAGCTTCACCAATTATCATGAATTTAGTCGACAAATAGTAAAACATACCTTATAGAATCGTTTCTACTTACCTTTCGACGCGTCAAAAATTGAATTTTTGAGTCATGCCTAAAGTAATCAATGCAGATTTCTAGCTAGTGGGATTGGAGCTTTAAATTCATCAAAGTTTTGAATTTAAACAGGAACTCCTGGAAAGAAACGACAAAGTAAAAACCACGTTTATAGAAAAAGGTGTTTGTTTTGATCTATTTCTATCTTCCTGGGAGCGTTTTAAAAAGTGGTCATTTCCTTCCGTTTAGCAAAGCACATTTTTTTGCATTATTTTCAACGAAATAATTTAAAGCGAGCTGTATATAGCAGTTTTTAAATTAGTGAGGTAACATGAAAATTAATTATTAAATTTACTTAAAATTTCAATTTATCAGAGGACAAACAATTTTTTATTTTTGTTAAAGCACATACTTTTTAATATCTTCATTAAATTTTCAATCCACTATTTTACACGTTTCCAGTATTTTAAATTTCAAATGGTTGTGTTTACTAAATGCCAACTTTATTTGCCATGCATTTTCTATTTTTTTTAAATACGTTCATTTTAATAATTTTAAGAATTTAATATTTGCGTTTTATTTTTACTTATATTGCGCTGTAAATACCATTTTTGGAACACTTCGTTGACCTATTTGGAATGTTGGTTTATTCTTTACTTGTAAATTGCAATTTATTCCCAGAACATAAGTTTTGATTTGATTGTACATCTTTCCTCTTCCTATCAAACCTATTTGCCATAGAAATAAAGTGAGTAATTACCAAGATAGCTGTTAATTAATTTCGTATTGAAAGAATGGGATAAGAGAAAAGAGGGCATCAATGTCTCGGGTCTAGTCGTGAAGGGAAACGAAACTGCCCAGTTAAAATGCAAACCATTTCCCTTTCGTAACTCACCTCGGTTGCGAAAGAACAATTCTGATATTTTAATGCTATTATGAAATCTCTCTGAAACAATTTTCACCTTTAAGTTTCTTTACACCATAAATTGTCAAAGGCAAACTGCGTGAGATTAAAATTTGAAAAAACGTAAATTCCCGCAGTGAAATGTTTCTTAAACAGTCAATATATATATATATATATATATTATTGAACAGAAATTTAAAAGTAGGGTGAGAGTGCTTTGGGGAATTGTTTATTAAGGGTCTAAAGACAATCTGCCAACTCGTTACTTTCCCTGTTCGACAGATGGTTGAGCATTATTAATTATGTCACTCATTTTTCGATTTAATTCTAAAGATCGCGATAAATGATGCAAGTCTTAACGCACTTTAACTCGCAAAGTAGTCGGTCTAGTGATTTTGTGTCTTGAGTGAAGTGGGGTGGGGTGTGGGAAGTACTTCTGACGGTTTCTATTATCCTTAATCCCTCATAAAAATAATTATTTGGTCTATCTACGTGTGGTTGATGGTTTTAGGGATTAAAATTAAAAAAATGACATTGTTTTGCAATTTAGAACCAATAAATACGTTGATATTTGTTTGGATTATAGATTCCCTATATAAGTAGCTGGATGCATTTCTTATTAACAATATATTAAATATGGTTATACAGCAAAGGGGGAATTCCTAATGTAACAGAGATAACTCTCGAAATCAGTTAAAAGTCCATATTTTTTTAAATTTTGCATTTGGAACATTTACAAATCTTAAAAGAGTATGAGTATGAATATCGTCGAAAATTTTTCCTTTCCAAAAAGGCGCTCAGAAAATACAACCTCACTCGAATCTTTATCCAGCACTTTAGTAGCACGATGTTGAATTTTGCATGTTCCATTTTAAAAAAAGCAAAGAACTTAGAAATTTTATCTGAGCAATTGTGTTAAGTAGTATTCATATAATGGCTGATGAATTCTGCCATTATCTAAGTTTGAAAATTGATCATTTTTAAATTAAGAGCTTCTGGAAAGTTCAAAAATATGCCAATTTTAAATATATTACGAGTAGCAGAATTTTAGAGTACTTATTAATCGAACCATTAAAGTTGAATTTTATGTTTTAGGTGTGCGATAGACTTACCTCCACGTGGTGCAACCTGGGCTACGTATATTCATACGGCAAAAAGTCTCTTAACCAGCAGTTAACTTCTCACTTCAAACTACCATTACCCCATTGTATGCCATATTCGACTATTACCACAGTACTCACCTCACCTTTTTTTACTGTTGTATTTGTCTCTTAAATCTTTGAAACACTCTTCTATCCCCCCCCTCTCGACTTTGTTCAATTTGATGTTCCTTCCCCTCTGTGAAGCCTGAAGTCAACTAAATGGCTAATGATAACTATCGAAACACCTGCCATTTGATATAAATAAGTGTTTTAGGTAATTTTCTTGAAAATTGAATATTCATTTGTATATTACCACCTCTGTGCCTTCAAATTTCTTTAAAATCGTTCTGAAGCAAATTGAAATTAGAATGTCGAAATAAAGCATCAGTTTTCTTTGCCACCGTGTTGTTTTGCCTTTCTTTCACGGGAACACTCTTTTTCTCTCGGGAAGCGGCTTTTTTAGGTAAGTGACGGACCAATTAAGTCAACGCCTTTCGCCTGTCAACAAAACTGGAATTAATAAAATAAAATAAAAATAAATGAAATTACAAAAAAATAAAAAATATGAAGGGATAAATTAGAGATACTATGAGTATTGTGCTTCTTTCAAAACTGTAAAAGAAAATAATATAAGTAAGATTGAAACGGGCAAGGACGCAAACTAGTAATTTTTTTCCAATCAAGAGTTCATTTTAACTATAATTATATTAATTTCCCTAAATAAATAAAGATGATTGCATTTTGCTGTTATAAAGAAGAACATCACCTTTCCTAAACAAAATTTTGCTTTCATTTTCATTAGTATATCATTGCTTGTGAGTACGATTTACTCAAAAGCAGAAAAGAGAACAAGTTTGGGTCAAAGTGGCTTTCTTGTTATGGAAGATGAATTGTCAAGGCAATTTTTTAACTATAAACTCTTACAAAAGGAGCACTTCAATTAGCAGGTGCAATTAGGGGGTTGAGGATGCTCTCCCATTACCCTCAACACGCCCCAACGCGATGGCTCGAAATTACAAGATGTTCGTTTTGGAAAAGACTCTGAACAATGGAAAGTTCTTCATCTCACCAGCCTTAATAAAAAGATGTGCATGACGAGACAATTATGACTCATTGCAGAGTTGCACAACATATTCATATGATGAGATTTCAACTATATGCAACATGCTGAAATCATGAAGAAATTCTTTTTATTGATAAAATGACTAAGCATTATTCTATTCGGAAGATTTGGGTAGTGGAATGTGTATTCTTACCCCCTTCCCAGAAATGCATATTTGTTGTTTCTTTCTTGAAGGTCATTCGAAGCGAACCACTCAAAATGTAATATCAGTCGTGTGGATGGCATTCTGTTGCATAGAATTTAAAAACCAACATTTTTATCGTAAAATACGTTTGCCTAACTGAGTAGTTATAGGATTTAAATTTTTACCTACAAACACAAGTAAAAATGGTAGTATTCATATATGGGAGCTGTTCCAAAATAAAATGCTAGTGTAATGGAGAGATATTGTCTTAAAAGACCTAACTTGGCGTAAATTAGGCTAAATTGACATTCTGTTTTTGTTAACCTATGACCTGTCAGAAATAAAATTCACTCTAATTTTCAAGTTGATCTAATAAATTTGAGTGGGATTATGTAAGAATCATGTAATTCCTTTATTCATTAAGTTGACAAAATTTTCTTGTCTTTATAGCATTTAGTTTATTGGGAAAAAAAGAATTAAAGTGCCACATTTTGTGAATTTAAAAAGATATCTGTTTGGTTTTATAAGTAACGTTAAGGTTGTGTAGAAAACGAAACAAAGCATCCTTTTATTCATGGGTTTCAGGTAGGATCACGAGCTTCAAGGAGCACTTTCAGGTCAGATTTGTATTCATGTGACAAATATTAGATCGCCAAGAGTGGTAAAAGATCCTTCTGTTTTTTCTCCTTTATTTGAGGGAAATTGAAATGAATTAAGTTAAATCAAAGATAATTCAATGATTTCTTACGATTTCGCATTGTGCTATTTCGCTAACATTTTAATGTCAATACTTCAAGTAAATTTGGGTTTTAGCAGTATTTCGCAAGTTAGCATTTAAATTATAAATTCAAAAAATTAAATTTTTATACACAATAGGAAAAGTGCTAGAAGTCTGGCGCTTTTAATGCGCAAATGCAAGTCACCCACCAGGACTATTTTTCTCTTTAGATTTACCACTTTTTCTTTTAAACCCCTCTGGAGATTCCTTCTCATTCACAAGTTGACCCACTGTAACCCCACTGTCATATATTGCCAGAGCATCAAACGTCAGTTGAATAACCTGGAAATAAAGTTAATATTTAATTTCTGCGTGTTTTCTTAATTTGCTCATCTTAGTTATGTGATGAGCACTACAGAACATCAGTTAAAGAAAAAAATTGTAGAAAATAAGTGCCCGAAAGTAAAAATTTTAGTTTTAAAATTTTAGCCCCGTTTTAGTATGACCTTAAAATTAACTATAGTGTAAATATGCTAACTTTAAAATACCCGCTGGAGGGTTTGAACTTGCTCCCCTTCGTGAGAGTTGGTTACAACCCACCAGAGGGAAATTTGTCACAGCCGTGAAGTTGATTGCGAGTTTTTGGATTTTGTTTATGCAGATGATGTGAAGTTGATATCTCATGGGTCCATTGACCTCATTTGGTGGGAATTCCATGGCCTACCTGACTCATCGCAAATGCTATAAATGTAAACAATCGAGATCAGGTCGGTTACATCTTTAAAATTAGGTCACGACGTTTCACCATGTCTTAGTTGCCATGATGATGCTTGCGACTTGCAGCCGTGACTACACCCCCACTTCTTTCTATTAAAGTCCCACCAAGCATAGGGCAGTTCATTCGAGTTGTGATTGATGCTCTCTTTTGCCTGAAGACAACTGAAGTACATTAAGTGAAAGTGTTCCAGATGAAATTTGGCCCCTATGATGAGTTCCTTTTGCTGTGCGTACTTTCACGATCATCAAAGCTGCAAATCTTGCCCAGTTCATTTAAAGTCGAAGTGGTTTAGATGTTTCCATGATGACCCTCATTTCGTTTTATAATTAATACAGAGTGCTTAATACTGCTATGGTTTCAAAGTAGAAACAAGTATTTGTATGATTTCGTAAAAAACTCAAAAGTCTCAAAACTCTTTTACATCTATGAATCAATCTTCTATTCCCCCTTCCGAATTCTTCTCACTTTGATCTTCCTCCTCCCCTCTGTGAGGCTTGAAGTCAACTAAAGGGCTAATGATAACTATCAAAACGCCTACCATTTGTTATAAATAAATAAATAAATATTTCAGTAATGGCATAGAAACTGGACAAGAAAAGGAAGACGGAATGTCTGAAGGATCCATTTAACCAAAATATGAAATTATAGTGGTGTTCAAGTCACATTGTTCAGTAGTTCCAAAGCTCTAGTTCCAGCTCTGCGATATTCAGAGCCTGGTGAATAGTTGATTTTGCTGCATGAATAATTGAACTCTTTGAATTCAATTACCGAAACATGCACTACAAATAAGCGGGTATCCTAGAGTTTATTCAGGATTAACTTTAACTTTGGGTTTGTTTCAATTTTCATTTAATTTATGCATTTTTGGCCATCCATATCCCCTCAAAAAAAGAATTTCAGTGGTTACTAATTACAGTTGTACAATGCGTATTTTTCTAATAACGAGATTTAAATTGTTCAATCGATTTGACGATTTCAATAGTTAAAGTGGCTCCTTCATTCCTATCTGTTGTAAAAATACGCCCCCAAGAGATTTGACATACATTTTTTTCCATATTTCCACCACTTCACGTCTCGCTACGCCCCGTAACTCATGTGATGTCAACGTATATAATAATACTAGGCGAATACTCCAGGCAATTGATTGCCCACGTAAGTGGGCAATAACTCCATGAACCGAGGTGCTATATTTTCGGTATCTCAATGTACGGGGTGTTTGAGCACTACGCCCGAAGGTGCCAGGAATTTTATGGCTCTAATCGACCCCCAGGACGGTATCTTTTCTCCACTCAATCACTGCTTTCTCGACTCTTCTCTCTCGCCCTCTCTTCATTGCCCAAATAAAGATAAGTCCACGACGTCATGGCGCGAGGGCGCGCGGAACGGGCTAGTCGGATGGCAACTGCTACGACGCAACCCGCATCCCATAAAAGAGCATACGGTTGTCGATGTCTTTTTTGTGTGATTTAGTCATAAAAGATCTAGCGTAGTCTTATCGCGTAGGTGGAAAACTGTTTTGATTGCTCCAAGGAGATAAAATCCGGTCATCTGAGCCATTAGGAGGCAGAAATATTCCGAATATAAAAGGACTCAATAAATACTTGAAAAGCAACTCTCGAGAATCGTCTTGAAAAAGTAAACAAACGAAGATCCATAACCTTGAACTAAGTTTGTGCCACAGTTAAAAATTCCACTTCCAGAACCATTTTACCATGAAAAAAAAGTAAAAATATACCTTCGTCTTTTAAAGCATTTAAGTACTGCGAATAATCGACAGCTTCAATGAGAGTTGATTTCCTTGCACGCTGAACATAGCATGATGAACCGTATTCTCATATTCTGAATTGAAATTTCACAATGTGACCTAATATGTCAATGTTCAGAGTAAATTGTTGCATCATTCATAATCGTAAAAGTCCTCCTTATACATTAAAATGCAGATGAAATAATCAGCTGGAGTTAGTAGTAATGCACGTACTGTATAAAAAAATCCTCATTTCACGACACCTTTTAATTTAGTCTCCTCACTAAATGTTCTCTATATGCTTTTCTTGATCTTCAAGTCAATTTAAATCTGATTCTTTTAGATTAGATAGAGTAAGAAATTAGAAGATAGGAATGGGTAAATTGAATGAGTGAACCACAATTAAGCAATTTGAAGTGGAATTTTATGAAATGCAAATTATTTGAGATGATAGTCAATGCAAGGGAATCAGACCAGCGGTTGTTGATAAATGTACTCACACGTAACAAGCATGCATCATGAAGAAATCGACTTACAACTTCGACAAAACAGGTAACCTTTATAAAGAACACAGTAAATCCCCAAAGTTAAATTTTGCAACAGTACTCTTTTCCGTTGTGTTGAGCCGTGCCTCAGTTAACGTTTAGTAAATAGGTCCCGTCAAAAAGAAATTTCGCAAAAGAATATCTGCGAATTGCCTCTTTAAAAGGTCATGCTTTGAATTAATTAAATTAAAATCAGTTGACTCAATTTCTATGTGTCGATGGGAGGTCGTCAAGACGAGATTCGTCTCTGCGGTGTTCGGAATGTCCGGTGGGGGGTGGGGTTGGGGGAGGGGGTGAGGGGGATGTTGTAAGCAAATCCTACAGGTTGTCTCGACGCTATCCATCATTCTCATCAGGATGATATGATACCTCGGCAATTATTTAGAACAAAACTGCTGTAATTCCGCCAGTTTTGTGACCGCTGGGCCAATTGTAGGCCATTTTTTTAATAGTAGGCCGTCTTGGCTCAACAGCATACTGCTCCAACCATGTCTCTCCCCTGAGTCAACTCCGGTCTGATGGCGGTTTTATCCATGTGACAGAAACTGAACTGGCTGGCAATACTACAGCAAAGAAGAGTTATATGTTGAAAAGTGATCAACTGATTAATTACAAAATTTATTTTAAAGGGGGTGGGGGCATTAGAAGAACCCTTGGTTGAAATAACTTTATGAGAGAGAACTTTTAAAGGCGGAAGATTCATCAAATGACTGCCGGTTGAGTGATGTATTGCCTTGCTCCATAAACGTCAAATGTGAGACATGAGGTAGCCAGTATAGACGTGAAATATTTTCACAACTACCTATTACTCGAAAGTCTAACAAGCTTAAGTGAAGGGCCACTTGTCAAAAGTTTAAGTTTTTTGAAGACGAAAGTATGAGAAGAGAACTTTGAGTACTGCCATTAAACAATATTAGCTCAAAATGGTAAATTTGATCCGAATTAAGCCAGACCGGTCAAGAAAATCGATCTGATCCCAACACAACATTGTCCTTACCCAACTCGGATGCATGAAGCCGGCACACAAGAGTGACAATAGTAACCACTGATTGTCATAAAGGAAACTAAGATGTTCAACATTTTTTTGCTCTTCGAAGATTTTGAGTCATATTGGTGCAAGGAAAATAAGCTTGCACTTATTCAATGCAGTTAAATAACCACTGTGCCCGATACTAACCGTCTTAGTGTTAACCCACACTGTTTAAGACGAATAAGAGCATATGATTTAGTTCAAACTAACTTTTGAGGTTTTTCCCAGACCTCAACGCTTTTTAACCATTTTCTAATGCCAACGAGGAAGCCAATCAATGAGGTCTGGCAGAAAAATCTCAGCTAGGTTCGGAACTTAGGGATCAGAAAAGTGTGACCATCCAGATGAAATTAAGAAGCAAATCGAAATACGATTCCTTTGCTGTCTTGATCCCTTACTTAACTTCCATTCGAATATCTCATCTTCCCCTCCCCCAATTGCAAGACGAAGATTAAAAATTTAGCAATTTTTCCATAGTGAACTTTTGAGGGTTGAAACTAGCGATAATATCCTTTTAAAAATATTGCCAAATGCACTTTGCTTCAGAGCACTACCACTCAGAAGCCCTACCAACTAGTTGAAATAGTGAAGAACATAATCCAATTTAAACATATCAACGAGCAGATCAGAAATCATTAAGCACTTTTCTCATAATTTCAAAGATTCTTTTGACTGAAGGTATCTTTCATGAGCCATTGATCTTTGTTTACTTCTTTATTTGTTCAAAATGAGCGCTAATTGAGCATTTTTATATATACGGAACAGTTATTGAATCGGCTATTTCCATCAACATCTACGCCTGTTCTATTCCCCTCTAGAGAGCTGGATGGCCTTTGTCAATCAACTATACCCGATCATGAGAGTTGAGAGTTTTAATTAATATTCCATATTAGTAATTCATTTATCGCATTTAAAGTGCTCGACAGCTGCTTCCAAATTATTTCTCAAATTAATTTCACTTTGGTAAGTATGGCATTTTATTTTGGAATGAATTTTTTGTTGAGATGACTCGTGAAATAATCATTTTAGGGTGTTAAGGGGATATTAAGGTGTTTTGGTGATGTGTCATCGTATGCTCAACTCCTTTGACCCTCAACCCACTCGAGAGTCACCTCATATAAAGCAAAGCATGCCGCTATTAATTTCCAACTGGTATTCTCACAAAAAATCCCAGACACCTCCTTTCCCATGCACACGCATCTCAAACACACCAGTCATTTATAATTACAAAGTTGTTTATTTGTACATGAGTGCATTATTTTTTATTATTTTTATAAAGCGAGTTTCGGGACTCCCACGAAATATGCCAATTAAACTCTCCGGCCCATGTTTGATAAGAACTTTGCAACTAATTAGCAGATTATTTACGAAAACAGCTCGTTGCAGTACCAGTACTCACTCGGGTCTCGTTTTCGTCAAACCCAATCGATGAAATCAAGGTCCTTGAGCTATCAACGGGAATATCACACCTTAGATGTTCGCAATGTATTCTGCATGACGTCAAAAGCTTCAATACGCTTTGCATACCGGTACGGGGGTTGTGTAATGATAAGTTGCTATCTATTAATCAATAATGAATATCTTAAAGGACGCAGTTTGAGGCTTAAATAATATCTCCTCCGCTCGCTAAGCACTGTCTCTTTAACGTATTGTAATAACATTATTACTAATTTACAATTATTGATTTAGATTTACGATCCGAATGATAGAAAAAGTCATCTTCCAAAGCCGAGAGACTAAACTTGTGAAAAGTATAAAATTTAGTCAATATATACATCACGCTAATAATAGAAAATGAAAATTAGCCTATTTTGGTGAACGTGAATGCGTCCCGACATTAAAAAAACGCTAACACTTTTCTCGTGTTTATGTATTGGTAAAAGTACATTGGGTTGAAATGGTACAGTTTCTATGAGACAAGTCTCCTACCGTACTGAACAAAACACTGAAATCACTCGAAAGGGAGATATAAATTGGTCAACCTGTGTTGGAATCCCAATTGCGCTACAACGTTTATTAGTTTGGCGTGTATCACAAAACGCCGGTTGTGAGGTACTAGAAGTGACGTCAGCTCGCATTCGTCTGCCATTGGTCCCTTCACAGCGCTGTTATTGGCTGTAGCAAGGTCAGACAGCTATACACGCTTTTACGTTTAAACGTACGCACTCTCAAATAATAAACAAGCCTCGCAAACACCACTTATACGGTACAAGCAATAAGAGACATACGCACACGCACACACACACTCAAACACACCCCGAATTTCACACATTTATATATCCCTCCCAAGGAGACTTTTCTTTCAATCATAGTGCGTACACCTGAACTTGTTATTTCCATTCCCACAATGGATGTCCCAAAATTTGACCCCTCTCAAGCGGATTACCCTCTGAGGATCAATCCTTCGACGTTGGACCAACTTGGTAGGATTGCACAATACTTGCAACCCTTTCTTCCTCCCAACCCGCCGTCTCAACGATCAGACAACGGTGATTCCAGCGATTTACAGGCTGATGATAAGCGAAAAAAGGAGTCCCTCAAAAGTAAGCACTTGATCCACTACTCATATTTTTTGCCAATAACTGAACTATTTCATTGCGTGGAGGTAACCGTTGCTTAATGATTTACGTTCCTTTTCATTACTAACGCCGCATTTGGATGAATTTTTCATTAGAATCATTTCAACGCACGGGGAAGTCCTTGTAAACCATAAAGTTTACTCATCTATTCCCTATGCGTCTAGAATTTTAATCGCAATTAAGATATGATAAATTGGTCTCGTTTTGCTACCATTTATAATCACTTAATCGACAATGCTCTCTTAAAGGCCACATTTTATTAATGAAGTTCATTTTTGTAGATTATTTGGGTGAACTTTTAGGGAGTTGTCTCTCTATATTATGTTTTTTACGTAAATTAAACTCACCTCTTACTTGTCATGGGTCACTGACTCAAGCTGCAAATGTTTATCGTTGTAGCAACAGGTGACTTTCATAATTGCTGGAATAGTGACTTCGGGTTGGTCCTTAATTAACTTTAAAATTTCTCCGGCTCGATTCGCTTGAAGTTCGTATCAGCTTAAGGTTTAGGTAAGAATAGTTCATTGAGTGTTGTTGGAACGACGGAAAGTTCATTTCAAACTACTTTGGTTGATAGCTCTATGGAATATTTGCTTAAGGCGCTAGGTGTGTTCTTTGTGATAAATACGCAAAGTAAACATAAAACACTTAAGAGTTCACGTTAAGTCATAGTCAAACAAACGTCTGGAGGAGGAATGAGGGTACCTCAGTGCCTCACGACAATATTTCTGCTTCGAGCGTGGGTTTTTCTCATGGTTTATTAGAAGCCGAAGGAAACACCGAAGTCTGAAGTTGGGGTTGGAAGGAGGTCAGAGTCCTGTGCCTGGATGGAGGACACATTCAGTCCCATACAACAGAGCCAGTAGGTAGTCTGTAAATCACATGGACAAATACACATCCAGCATTCTTCCATCCAACGATTCTCTCCCTCTTCCACTACCCATCTCCCTCCCTCCCCCCACCCCCTCTTATCTCTGTCCGAATTGTGTACAGAGAATGGCACGCATACATACACAAACACTGCCGCACAGAATATATAAACGATGAGTCATTTTTCTCGCGATGTAACGCAGCCGCACATAGCCATTATACTTAGTAGGATGAATCATAATTTTGTAAACACACTGTGGAGTTGGGCGTTTGTGTCTAGTCGCTAGCTTATTTGTCAGTGGACGGGGTGGGTACAATCCCACCGGATCTCAAATCTAGGGTTTATCGATTCCCAACTTTACAGCTGTTGTAGATTCATGGGAAAGTGAGTCAACTGTCATAAAAATAGCAGCCAAGGTAAAAAAGATGCTCAGCTAGACCAGATGTGTGTAGTGAGGCCGTCAAACGTCAATCAATATACTGTCAACTGCGTGTATGGGAAACCATTGAACACACTTCTTGCTTTTTTTGTTGTCTGAAAGCCTAGGCATAAATTAATTAATTTGTCAACTATTCGAGCCTCAAAATGGGTTCTCTTACTTTTGAAAGCATTGTGGGAAAACCCAAACTTATTTGCCCAAAATGTACATTTAAGGATTTCCAGAGTGGAAATCAATTTGAATTCTAGATTACTTCAGGCCTCATTTTGTCGTGCATCAAAAAGTGACACACTGACTCGTATTGACGGTTTCAAGATTTATGTCCCAAAGCAGAGAACATTTTATGATTAATATTTAATTTTACACCTATTATTCAAGTGTCCTGAATGAGGTTCTCAAACGTCTCCGATTTTCTTAGGGTTTAATTTTGCCACCTTTTTTGAAATTACTTTTCTAATTTTATTACTATTTTCGTTAATGTTAGCTATTCTCTTCTTAAGACGCAATGTTGTTTTTTCAAAATGCTAAAAATCACGAGCGTTGTCAATCATTTATTATTCGATGGATTTAAAGACGTTACTATCAATAATAATATCGGTGGTGGTGGTGGTAATAATGATGTTTATCAAATTGATATGCGCGGATATGGGTTAAAACACGGATTTGTATTCTTGAAAGCCAATGCTAATCGCCGAGAAGAAATGACTTGGTTTTATACTGTGAGCCGACACTCAAATTCTGTAGAAAAGTACACGAAACAACAAGAAGTAGTGTAGGAGAGAGAGACAGCACACCCTGATAGCACATGATACCCTTCTTATGTCTAATCATGCTCTCTATCTCTCTCTCTCTCTCGTATTTCCACGCCATGTTGTTTACGTAGAAATGTGATTCCAAGAAGTCAACATATCCCAGTCACAGGGGATTGTAAGCTAGATTTATCTCAAGAGATGTGCTAAAATTAGTAAGAAAGTGGATCGCATCGCTCATTTCAGGTAGAATAGAAGCATCAAGAAGGTTCCTCAATGGTGGCTGGTCATTTTACGCATTTAAGTTTTGTTCAACATCTCTGGCTCCCTAAGTCCCTGGTGCATCAATCAACTGAAGGTCGAAACACAGGCGAGCTAACTTCGAGGTTCATGGCTTGCAATACCCTCTGCAAATGGAAAGTAGTATTCTGTTTAAAAATTCTGGAATGTAAGAATGTCTTAAACTGAAGTCCCGACTATTGTTTTTTTCTCCCAAAGACGCTATTCCTCGGTGTTATTGCACAACTTTTAAATAGACTGAAGCTTAATTAAAATGGCAATGGGTGAAAATTTTATGCAAGTTGGTTTTAGAAACCAGGACTTTTTTTACTTTATCTTCATTGGCTGGATATCAGAAGGGAAAAAGTGATTCCATCTTCATGATTGCTTTGTCGTTAGTTCAATTTCCTAGTCAATTGCATAAACCAAAACAAGAAAATTTCCTGTGCTTATTCATGGTATTGACATTTTTTGCCTCCAAACCTCGGTGATTGGCGAATATAAACAACTGGAATTTCTATGTCTTGGTCTGTGATGGTCTCGTTTGTCAACAATAGACTTAGGCCAAAAAATGTTTAGTTGTTTTTTCTATTCTTTGAGAAGCGAATTGACTTTGATTTTCTAACTAGGTCATAAAAGAACTATCTTCTTTATTTCGAAACAACTTACTAATTCGAATAAATTCTAATCTTATTAATATATATTTATATCAAATGGCAGGCGTTTTGATAGTTATCATTAGCCCTGGAGCTGACTTCGGGGCTTCATAGAGAGGAGGAGGAGGAACATTAAAGTGACAAAAAGTCGAGATGCGAGACAGAATAATGATTCACAGAGGTAAAAGAGACAGACAGACAAACAGACACAAATTCATAAAAAAGGCAAGATGAGTACTGTGAAAGGGGTCGAATATGACAAATAGTCGGACCGTAGTAGTTTGAAGTCAGAAGTCAACTGCCGGTTTGATCGACTTTTTGCCGTATAAGTATACGTTGCCCAGGGTGCACCACGTGGAGGTAAGTCTATTGCGCACCCCATAAATTATAATCTAGTGGTTATCTAATTGTGCCTATGACTGCCTTGCATAAGAAAGTACTCATTCTGAAATGGACCTTTCCAGGTCTCTTGAAATCTGTTAAGCACGCGATCTCGCATTCTATTTAATGATTTGGTAAGTAGTAGTTTTCGCTCTCATGGCTCTGAAACTATTTTTCAGAAAAACCGAGTACTACTGGAAACGAAAACCCAATTGAAAATCTTCTTCCATGTCTATCCATCAATTTCAATTGTTCAGAAATATAATATTGAAATAATTTTATAGTGCACCTTCGTTCGGATCGGGTCTTCGATTCAAGACTAATTAAAGCCTTCAGTCAATCTCGAAAAACATTTTGTCCCTTTTGAGGAACATGGAAATCATTACTTGCGTACTATCTTTGACGGCTATTTCTTTGTCTTTACACTTCCCAAACCCACTGACTTTGATACTGGGGGGGGGGGAGGAAGGAGGGTACCTTAGAATCATTGTTTTGAGAAAGTCACACTCCACTGAGCTAATTTATCATAATCAACCGGCTTAGCTGGTTTGCGCCTATGGATATTGACCTTATGCCCTATGATCAACGGGCGATCACATTGACCCCTACGTCGCTTGGGTACGTTAATTCGTTCAAAGGAAAAGATCTGCAAATTGTAAATGAAATATGCGCTCAATTCGGAAAAAATCCTATTCAACTTGAGCTGCAGAAAGCGAAAGCTTTCATAACTAACTTTACCAAAGGTAGTGAAGACATTAAAATAGTGCATACAATCCGTCGTTTTGATTTTGTTCTAGGAGAATGCAGCTCTTTCCTGCTCACTGAAATTAATCGACTTTGCGACATGGTGGTACAAAAGGACCTTCTCACTTCACGACCTTCTCTTCGCCAAACCTCGCCAGCCAACTCCCCTCCCCAAATGCAATGTGTATCTAATCATCTCCGAAATCACGTCATTTCCTCTCCCGAACCAAATGGCACAGATGGCCAACTTTGCTTTTGGCCAAATTGTCCTCATATCGCATCTTCTGCTGCAGATCTCCATTCGTAAGTCTTAGTGGTTGAATTCGATCTTTATCTGATTTTAAATTATAACAGGATGGACAATTTAGAGTTAGGTTACTTTAAAAATGACTGTTGCTGGACTCTACTTTACGCGGATTGTACTATTTTCAGAATTTCTCTTTCTTACCTATTTAACAAGACAACCTATGGTGTCTCAGCTCTGTAGCCTTTACTCCTTGCCCTACTTTAAATGACGGCCTCAATTTGCCTGTCCCACTACACCACCAGTTCGCAATAGATAACGTTAATGCTGACTAATCATTTAACTATAGGTTCCTTGTCTAGACAAAGGGCAAACACACCTCTATGTTAGATCGTATAGTGTCTTCTTCTTATGTAAGTCAGAACGAGTCAGTGATCCAGGGCCTACTCAATTGACCTAACTTGATGTCATTACAGTTAAAGGTAAACATTAATTTACTTTCTTAATTCTCGAATCGAGCTCCCTATAGTACAAGAGGTGAAGTTTTCTGGAAAAATTTCCCTATTTTCAAATAATTTCACTTTGGTCCTGGTTGTTTGAGAGCGTTCATCAATGTTATATAGAACTGCATATTTTGGCAATCTTAGAGTAATGCATAGCTAAATCTGAGTCGCAATGAAGATTGGAAGCTTCTATTGAAAGTGTACTGTTTTAGTGCGATTATTTGGCAGTTTCGCAGTGAGGTTTTATAAACAATCCACCATCACACACCACTTACATAATCGGTAAGCGAATGGCAGTGCAATAAGTAAACAAACAAATAAGCAAGAGTAAACAGATCGTCTTGGTGCATAGACATGTGATTTCGAAATTGTCCTATTTCGAGAAGCGTAGTGCACGTATTCCTTTTTCGAGTTTGTTTTAACCTATTAAATTATCTGGTGGGCAAAAATGAGATTTCCGCAGCTGACATATCTTCGTCCGTTTGTGGTTTTTCTTCTTACCTGTTTCATAAAAACTAAGAATCTTAAGTTGTTCCGAATTCAGAAATTCAAATACCTTAATATGTAATTTACCGTTATTAATGAATTTTTTAGTAAATTTAATTTCTAACCTTGAAACTGACTTTTCTGCCGTCTCTGTTGTAAATTTTTTTAAACTTTTTTCGTTGGCAAGTATTCAGTGTCAGGAGGGTTCCTTCTTAGATTCTTTCTAATTGGAGAGCAACATGTCGAAATTAGTCTCCACAAGTACTCAAACTGTTACATTAGAGAGGCTTATATTTATTTGCTATTACTTAACAATAAACCGAGGTTTTTTTTGTGAATACACATTGATTAAATTATCAATCAATCAATCGCAAATATCCGAAAGTTAATGAAAAGGACTTCTTCATGATTAAGGTTTTTAAGACAATTATGGTCTTTTCTATCCTTCAACTTGGGAACGGGTGGGGATGGAGGAGCGTGGGGAGGAAGTATCAAGATGAGATGGCAATAAAAGAAAAAAATTTAATGAAAAGTTATGCACAGACAGGATTGTACCTCAAGCTAATTTCATCCCAAGGATGGTTTCTTTCTTCTGTGTTGACTTGATCTTTGTTAAGTTCACTTGACGTACATTTGTCATCCTAAAAAGTAGTACTGGCTTAAACGGTATAACTGGTGTTACTAATAGGGCAAGATCAGAAATTAGGGCAACAAATATTAGGTGTAGACGAGACAAAGAGAGGAGAAATGTAGAATTGGGGAAGGGTGGAATAAGACGCTGGAGGGTGAGAAAGATACAAAAGGGGAAAAACGAAAGCGCTTGTTTTGGGCATTGGGGCAGGCGGTGTACCGTAGGCTAAATGGTCTCCGTTATTGTTTACATCGCTTGCGCGCTACAGCATTTTTTGTCCACCTCCTAACTCTCTCTCTCTCTCCCTCAAGGTCGTTTTACAACGCGTCAATGTCATTGCCTAATTCTCCCCCTCCCCCTCCCCCCCCCCCCCCCCCCCCCCCCCCAATTCCCCTTGTTTCTCCGCGAGAACGCAACTCTCCTCTTTTTTACTGCGACTGCCGCACTGTCAACGGCGACGTCTGTTTACTTCCCTATTTTGTTCTTTTTTCACTTCCTATGAGCGCGCGTTTGTGTGTGCGTGTGTGTGTGTGTTTATTTGTCTGTTTGCCTTTCCTTCTGACTACGTGCTTTCGTGCTTTACTCTACCACCGGTTTTTTGAGCGTCTTTTCTCTGACTCACAGTGGTAGACAGCCATTGACAATCAGCGAAACTACTCATTCAATCAGTCATTTAATTTTGGCTTCTATGTATAGAACTCAACCAAAACCAAAAAACCAAACCATCTTTGTCCCAAAATGTTAGGAGGAACATGAATGACTTGGGATATTGTGAGGCTTATAAGTTAAATAGGAATTTTTTGTAGACTTGTAAACTGACGTTTATGAACGAAAATGCATATTCTTGCACTTCTCTTGTCAATAAACGAGGTCTATTTGCCTGAGTATGGATACATCCTTTTGAAACATTAAAAGTTAATGAAACATTATTATTTCTGTAATTGAATTGTCATTGATATGACTTCACACTGTCCTATAGCCTCCACCTAACATCAATCTCATTATGACTAACGCACCATTGAGTTTTCTGACACAAGTTTCCAGAGAATTTAAGTAGCCTCAGCATATATTTGTCGCTTGAATAAATTTTTAAGTCTCTCTTTTAGATGTCGAGTTTTAAAACACTTTTTTAACCTCATATAAAGAAAAAATGGTTTGAAATTGTCGTGGCGGCAAAGAATTGCCTTTTTTCTCCTCGACTTAGTTCCCCATTAACTTATCAATTTTCACCATTTATGGTACTGGAATTGAAGCGAACGGTTTCTTGCCTTTGTATTCGGTTCGCAGTGAAGAAGGTGAATGAAGTTATCCCTACCTAATTGCATTAACTTCAGTTGGGTGCTTTAGTCACCGGTTTATATAAAAGATATTCCCCTGGTTCGCTGTCAGTCTTAATAGCGGATACTAATCAATACCCTTTTTATTCCTCTCCATTCTTAAAATCTTGTGTTTCTTTTCGTTTTAGTCATGCTGTTGACGTCCACAATATAACGTCAGCAAATGTGGCTCAATTAGAATTACGAATTCAATACCTAGAAATGACCTTCAACCAGGTACGCTTAGATTCGTAAAGTGAGTAGTAAACGTTGATGTTGTTTTAGTACCTTAATGAATCCCAACGTGTACAAAAAATGCTGGAACATCTCCTCAAACTTTCTAAACTTCTTGATCATCAAGAAAAGAACGCTCCAGATCCACAGGCTGCGTCGAATATCCCCAATCCTCCTTCCGGCACTCCTTTAATCTCATTTCAGACTTCCCAACCGACCAAATGTACTTTACACTATCCAGCATTTTAATAAATCGTTGCTGAATTTTAATCAGTAGGCATTTCTTTTTATAGTAAAACCGATAGAAGAAGAGGAAGGAAAACAGTGGGCCAGAGCTCTGGGTCTTTTGCAGAACGCAGCTGAAAATGGATCCGCGGCTCTGCCACAAAGTAGCAGAGACCAGTTTCTTCTTTTCAGCAACCTTCTCTGTAGATTGAACGGTTCTAATGAAAGTGATTCATTTCCTGATACCAACGGTGTTCAATCGAAGACATCACCGCAGACAATTGTCGGCTTTAAAAACAGTAACTTTTCCTTGGATTTAAATAATCTCCCCTGGAATGTACCTATTTAATTTAATCCTTCTCCAAAATTGAATGATAGGATTAGCATAACCTAATTAAAGGTGGTTATTAATTTTATTCCATTGCACTCAATAGGAATTTTGAAATGAGATCGACAAAATGTGTTTGAATGCTGTAGTTGCAAATAAACTCATCCTCATTCCTTCTAATTTTATTTTGACACCAGACTGTATCTAATGGAGGGGTAGACGATATTTTAACTATTTAAGGTGTGATCTACTATTCCGATTTGAAACATATTTAAGCATTAGAAATTACTTTGGAAAGCACGTATCAGAAAAGGAAATGTATCTCTAATGACCCATTATTTCTCTAGAAGTCTTTAAATTGTTTTCCCATTCGCGGAAGAGCTTATCAGTTAGCTAAATTGAGTCGTGTTTGATAGTCACAATCGTGCAAGTACTTTAAACATTTAGTTATATTGATTCAAATAAATGACGTTTCTCATTCACTTCTCTGTTGAAAAGCAAATTGCATTTAATGTTCTGCAATGTGGGGATAAGGAAGATTTTTTTGTGAATAAATTTATTAAAATTAAAAAATTTGAGTTGACTTTACGCAAACAACTCATATGTAGAAAGGGTTGCATACGTTTTAGCTTGAGAAATCCTTTCATTCTCAATGGAAGAAAAATTTAGAATATTTTTACAAGCTCTAACCTAGCATAAATCCTAATTAATTAATTCGCGAATTATACCTTGAAATTCATATCTTGAACTCATAATATTTCACCTGTCATAAATGTTTTTAGATGCATTCAATAATTCTGCCGCTAGCCTAATGAAATTAAACTCCCTGGCGCCAGATATTCAATCATCTCCTTCTGTGATGCAAGATGACCCGAAATCCATCTCCACTGGAACACCTTCCCCACCGCAGAATCCATCCACCGTCCACTCGTCGTCAAAAAGGGAGCCCCAAAATCTCTCGGACGAGTGTTCTATAACACAGCGTCAATTTTACCGCACACAGTTCATTCGCCCCCGTTTTACATATGCATCCCTTATTCGTCAAGCTATTTGTGAATCACCTAATCAATGCCTGTCATTAAGTGAGATCTACGCGTGGCTTCAGAGGGAATTTCTATTCTTCAGGCAAAATGAAGCCACCTGGAAGGTAAGTGTGCAAACATACTCTCTCATGCAGTTTCTTTAAACGCAATTGCTTACATTGTATTACTTTTCAGAATGCTATTCGTCACAACTTGTCGTTACACAAATGCTTCCGACGTGTAGAAACCCCAGGAGGTTCGGTTTGGGTGTTTGATGAAAGCGAATGGTTGCAGAGGAAAGACAATAGACAGGCTGTGTATGTATCATTTTCGTGTGATAAGTTTATTAATACCTTGGAATTTTAATTTTACGCTTTCTCTTTAGTGAAAGCCGTGTGGTGGGTAGGAATTACGGGGGTCGTTTAAAAGCGGCACCGGTTCCCATCTGTCCATTACCATCAGCATTGGCTACAAATGTCGATTCAATCAGAAATCGAAGTCTCTCGGCGTTGGAAAACGAGCATTTCCGCACTCTTCTCCAGCAGGTTACCAACTTACCCGTACCATCCACAGCTAATCCAAATTCTGCCGAGTTTGCCGAAACTACTCGTTCAACGGCTTCGACACCGGCTATTCCTATGCCCCTAATAAATACACCAAACGTGTCCAATAACACGAATGCACATTCCAGCAATCCCATTTCTACGTCTCCGGTTGTGAATGCCATGTGCGATGATGAACATGTCCTCCAACACGAGTATGTGAAAAATCTGCACTTATAGTATTTCAGCCAATGCAGTATTTTAAATTGCCATCATTATCTTTTAGCATAAAAATGGACACAGGTGAAATTTTCCGAAGGGAGGATGCTACATCCGTTTCATCTACATAATTGTCTATTTCAAATATTTCATGATGAATCATTCAACCAAAGCGTCGATGTTCTTGGATTTCAAACGAACTTTTAATAGTATGAATGAGCAAACTTTCCTGTGTCAGACTCCTTGTGTTCCCCTGTTGTGTTATGCTGAATTGACTTTTAGTGTATCTGTAAAAGACGCCACTTGTATTTTCTCAATAAACCTTTTGTATTTAAGCTGTCAAATTTCAATTTCTTAATTTGGGAATATGGATTGATTTCAAACGTTTCTAGAAGCATAGACGGGAAATATTTACTAATTTATTAGCCACTAACTGATTTGAAACAGAAGCAATGATAAGCGTGGTCTGAAAGATCTAATGGTGTGAGCTCGGTTGCCTCTTGGCAGAAAATTCTCTCTGAGTCTCTATCATCGTCAATTTGTCAGCAGATAATCTTGTGCGATTGTGTGTTGCGTACGTACAATTGATAACTGACAACTTAGATGAGAGGTGACTGTTTATTCAAATAACGCATACTATTGACGATGTAGAATTTGTATGACGAGTAAGAGTTAAGATTTCGCATTTGAAATGAAAGTGAAAAGGACTCCGACTCTCGTATTTCCAATTTCGTGTACAGGATCCCTCTGACTCTAATTGGAGTAAAGAACAAATTGAATTTTACTATTGGTAAAATAATTTTGGAGAACTACTTATTACCGAAGATAACACTTCACTCAATCTAGGTGTTTTCATGATTCAAGAGAAATTTTTTCATTTGACCAAAAGTCTTTTTCATTTCAATAAGCGTTAGGCTTAGAGATAGAAATTTAGCGGATTGCTACTTTATTAAAGCCTGACTGACTCAGAAATCTCTATGGCAGATCCTCCTACTTTTAGCTAGACTCCCAGAACCAGCTAAGCTATAGCCCAGCTATGAAAGGAAACCGATGCGTAGCACGGAGCACGTTTATTCAGTACGAGTATTGCGGATAAATTGTTCACGCGGGGAGCTACTCATGATCAGAATGGGGGATTAGGTTATACAGAGGTTGATGATTGGCCACTGTTTGTACGGTCGTGCACACAGAGTTGCACGGCCGCACCTCATAATCCTGGCGAGCAGACACGCAGACATACGATGA
>UZAE01000415.1:0-23988 GCA_900617975.1 Rodentolepis nana | reverse complement strand
AGTCTTCGCTGATGGGTCATACATAGAAAACCAAGCAAACGTTGGTGCAGGTGTCTATTCTGAACTCTTCTCTTTCTACGCAGCAGCGGGACATAATAGATCCGCTTTTGAAGGAGAAATAGAGGCTATTAGGATAGCACTATGCCAATTATGTTGCCTGGATACGAAATTTACCAAAGCGGTGATACTTTCGGACTCACAGTCAGCAATAGACTCTATTGGAAACAGAGAGACACCCAAAAAAGCTGAGATAAAGGAATGTAGAAAACTCTATGAGCTGCTGAGAGAGAAAAACAACAGTTCTCCTACAATGGATTCCTGGTCACTGTGGCATTAAAGGCAATGAGATTGCTGACACACATGCTAAGAAGGGGACAACGATTTTGCAATGCATGGACCGGCCGATGTCTTTCCACACAATGAAGGCCTTAATCAGGAGAGAATTCCAGACCTCAAGGTACAACGAACTCAAAGCTCGAACAAAGGAGAAACAGTGGACAGTGGCACTCTCCGACATACCCGACTGGGCGAGAATCGAAGCCGTTGATGAGTTTAGACTACGTACCGGACACGATTCCCTGGCAAAACACCTTCACAGATTGGGATTATACACTCAACCCACATGCCCTCTATGTAACCTACATGAGGTAATGGAGAAGACCCACCTGATTCGGTATCCAGCCCTAAAGACAACGACGGAAAGCCAGAGATACTGGGAAGCAAGAAGACTGCTAATGAACTGCTATTAATTAACTTCTATAAAAGTACCCCCCCCCCCTCTTGGGGGAAGCTGAATTCAAAGATTAAGGGCTAATGATAAATATCATAAAGCCTGTCATTTGAAATAAATAAATAAATATTGATAGAAGATGCAATTAAGGCAACCGCTAGGGTTATAATGAGGGGGAGAAATGAGTTATTTTAGCTTTACTAAATTAAGGCTGCATGCCCTTTTTCGGTTATCAGATTTTTCTGGTCTAGTCATAAATGAGAAAGACGATTTCAAATGCCTTTCATTGATTGGTCTGTTATCTGACCAATTGTATTTGGTTGCGTGTGTACGTTAGTCCAACGCCACGTGGAGCATCCTATGCGACACATACGCATATGCGAGAATGAGTACAAACCGTCAGTTTGCTTCCATCTTCAAACAACAAAAACGTCCCCACTCTATGGTATATTCCACCACTTCCACGTCTACAGAACTCATCTTTCTCTTATTCTCTTTTATTGTGCGTATCTCTTTGACATCTGCGTATCTCCCTTCTTTTCCAAAACTCGACATCTTGTGACTTTGATCTTACTCCTCGCTCTGAAGATCGAAACCAAAAATGTTCTATTGCTAACTCCTATAAAACCAATTAGTTATTACAAGACAAAAAATTCGACATCTTGATAAGTCTGATTTCAAACTACTTCCCAATTGCGCGATCTCATTATAAACTGCACAGCCGCCATAAATTCAGAATGAGATTTCCGTGCTTCAGGACATTCAATTTCTCTTCATCCCATTCTGTTGAAAACAAAAAAAGAAAATGTAGCTAAACAATGAAAGCAATTTTAATTATCTAAAGAAAGTCGTAGTACGCTTCCATAAACCTTTGATATCCCAGTGTTTGGGCTGTATGCATCAAATCTGGAAATATTTCCCGATTTAAATCAAAGAAGTGAGTTTCGAATTCCTCCATTTCGTACGCCGTTTGACAAAGTTCACGATATTTAACCCATGAGAACAAAGCGATCACGGAATCGCTCGTTACATGGTATATGGTAAATGGGTTAAATCCACCTATTAAACAGAAATGGTGGGATAGACAAAAATTTTGCCAGTCCAACAAAAAAAACTGGATAAACAAGCAGAAATGAAACAAATTCGGGGTAAAGCAGAGTTGATTCAATTAAAATATGAAATGAATATCAAATTAAAATTGCACTCACTATTTGACAAGGATTGGAGCAGAGGGAATTGAATAAGATATTCGTCTTCCACTTCAACATGCCTGCCATCTTCTGTGAAAAGCGTGAACGTCATGGTAGACTTCGATAATTTAATGCCAGTCCTATTGGCCAATGTATCCTTTCAAACAGCAATAATCATCACATCAAGAGCTTGAAAAAAATATTACAAATAATATAACTTATAATTATAAATATAATTATTTATAAATTTTAATTATTTAAAGTCAATTAATTTTTATTAGTTCATATTTTGAGAAATTTAATGCATATTTAAGCAAACACTAAATGATTTTCAAATTTATCCCTTACTTTAAACGTTGTGTAAAATCTAATTATGTAGAATTTGTTTGCTTACAAGATAAATATTTATTGATTAATTAATTAATTGAGCTGACTGGAATTTTAGAATTGATGTCATAAGGAAGAAAATAAAAGTGTCTAGTTGGGCAGTGATTGCTCAGATGGATTATTCACTGTGTGTAATCGCAGAGAATTTCTAATAAATAATAATTAAGTACTCGAAAGATGTCTCTTGGGATATTTCTTTCCGATGCATCGAAAATTCGCGTGAACAATAATAGCCAATTATCTCTGAGTAGTGTTCTGTAGCAGGATTTCTATTGGTCATTGATGAAGTTTCCCACAATACTCCCCCTCTAGAGCGTTTGTAGGAACCTTAAAGGAGAAAGAGAACTGCCTGCCATATACTTGGCTGTTAAACACTTTCAGCATATACTAGAGGGACGTCAGTTTGCGATCTTTGCTGATCACAAACCGTTAATCTACGCTTTTCAGGCCGCCGCAGACTACTATTCTCCTAGGGAAATGTGAAATTTGGACCTTATCGCACAATTCACGAGTGATATTCGACACATAGATGGCGCTAGCAATGTTGTAGCCAATGCAATGTCGCGTATGGAATTGAACCAAATCGGCGTACCCTCGCTCGATCTGGAAGTTTTGGTGTCTGAACAGAATTCAAAACCCGACCTTGTTCGAGCCTAACATCAGATTCCCATGCATCCAAGGACATTGAAAAGACGGCCGTAATCACATCATTTGGTTTATTCGAATACTTACGTATGCCTTTCGGTTTACACAATGCAGCTCAGTCCTGCCAGCGATAGATGGACCAAGTTTTTCGCGGGTTAGATTTCGTTTTCACATATATCGATGATGTGCTGATTGCCAGTTCTAATAGTCAAGGTTATTGAGGTAGCTAATCCGCTATATATTTAAACTGGGCATTATGAATTTAATGAAAATAAATGAAGGAATAATGGAAATTAGAAAGACACTGAAATTTTGACACGCATGATTGCATTGACTGGCATTTGGGTTCAAAGCAGAAAATGGTACAGAGAATTTTGAGGCGGATACTATTCAAATGGGGTCTCAACTAAACCTCAGCAAATCGATAAAATTCGTTCCCATTAAATTGACCCCAAGGTTAACTAAGTTAACTCAGTGGTACAGAGAGAAGTTTATTACTCACATTCCGGTCAAACTACCAACAGACTCAGTCATTAAGTACAACCAATGCCATTCGAAGTTGCATCAACTCGGTTACTGATTGTTCTACAAATCTTAGTACGCATTCCTCTCCCCTCCCCCCTCCCCACCCCATCCCCAATCCGAAATGTTCCATACTGTGTGGGTTTCTTTTGATTATCCACTGCAGTGTTAATTACTACACTAACTAATTTGATGAGGTCACAGTGGGTTATTCATAATTCCTACACTTCGCACAAGAATATGCCAACCGTTTTTCATTTAATCCCTTTAAAGTCATCCGACCGCGTTTAGTTACATTGAGTTTGACTTAGTGTGTGTGTGTGTTAACCCGCTTACACGAAAGAATTCATTGAAACTAGTCCTGGCTTTAATAAAGTTATATCAATTGGCAGGCATTTTGATAGTTATCATTAGCCCTTAAGTTGGCTTCAGGCTTCACGGAGGTGAGGGGGCACATCAAAGTGGCAAAATGTCAAGAGAGGGTAGATATGTGAAAGAGACATACAGTAGTAGTAGTAGTAGTAGTAGTAGTAGTATTAGTTTGAAGTTAAAAGGCAACTGCCGAGTGATAGACTTGTTTGCCGTTTGAGTGTACGTTGGCCAGGATGCACCACGTGGAAGTAAGTCTGTCGTACACCCCACTTGGCTGATCATAAAAATACCAAGATTTGCTAAATGCAAAACACTAGTCGTTATTTATCATAAACAGCCATAGTTTTGCCACACACACGTACGTTTCCCTCTCGAAACCTAGCCGTTCTCAATTCAAAACCACCTTAACTCTCAATCAACTCTATGCGATTCTCACAAACTTTTGGCCTCAAGATGGAACTAACTTTGTGGGATTGGCAAACGCCTCAGTTAATTCAAATGCAAAATGGATTATTATGATAATTACACTTCGAGCTCTTTTGACAGAAGTGATGCTTTGATATGCCTCCTTTTGATTGTCTTTGGGATGGTGACAAATCGAAATAAAAGGCTTATTGGAATTAACAATGCAATTAGACCATGGGATTATGCTAATTTCTAAATTGGCATTGACTGCTCACACCCCTCCAAATACGCATTGAAGTTGAGGTCAAACTCAAACAATATACGTTTGTAGCAATTCAAAATGCATAAAAATGTTCATTTATTTACTTCAAATAGCAAACGCTTTGACAGTCATCACTAGCCCGTTTAGTTGACATCGGGCTTCACGGAGGGGAGGAGGAATATCAGAGTGAGAAAAAAGGAGGATAGGGGGGGGGGGGAACAGAAGATTGTTTCACAGATACAAAAGAGATGGCATTAAAATGTCAATTGAAACAAAATAAATAAATAAAAATATAATACAATTCTCAACAGGAAATGGGAATTTGACTTGATTAAAATTTTGCACTTCGGAATAGTCGCTTTCTTCGAAGATCGACGAGAAGTTCATAATATGTTAAAAAGTCTGCTCCGATAATAGGAATAGGCGTATCCGTCATGACAAAATTCCAAGTTAAGGTTTCATTCCCTCCTGAACCCAGAGTGATACACTTCTGTCCATATTCAATAAGGTCAGAGCCATTTAGCCTTACAATTCTACTAAAAGGGATGGGTGGCGAAATTCCATCGTTGGGAATTTGAGAGAAATGGGACCCCGAATCAACCAAATATGCCATATGAGAGATGCTATCGGTTACAAAGAGACGATGATTGTTATCATGGTGATGTTCGTTATGAATGCAGTCGCCTTGAAATGCAAGTTCACCGATTGTACAAGAAGTAATTTTGTCTTTCAAATTCTCTTGAACGGATTCAGTGAGCATTGAGAGGAAACAACTCTTCCAGATATCATCACGTAGTGCATCCCACTTCACAAAACGGCTCATTACATTCAGATTCTCCGATGGACTTTCGTGACCGTCTAGGTTTTTGGTCACTTTATCACGCACAGTCTCAACTTCTGACCAATTGTAATACATAGTGTCATCGTGCTCTGGGCCAAACAAAGTGGGTTTGTAGTGATTGTCAATTAATTTCCGATTTTTGAGATCAAGAACAAGGTTGTAATATGCCAAGAAATCAGCACCTATAATGGGAGTTGGCACGTCTGTCACGTAAAAATTCCAACGCAAAACTCTTCCAGTTGAGAAATTCACGCTCATTTCCCTCACTCCATGTGCTTCCATGCCTTCATGTTTCGACTTTTTCAGAAGGTCCTCTTGTTTATTTAAAAAACGCTCTAAATTTTTTTTTGGAATGGTAGAATGTGAAGAACCAGTTCCAATCAAGAATTTCGCTCCTGAAATCTGGTCAGTTATGTAAAATCGATAATCTGAGCACCCATACATTCTTTCATAAATAATATCGGCCATGTGCGCGAGTTGATCACCCGTATAAGTGTGTAGATTATCTACCACTAGTGACTGAATCCGTTCTGGTAGTTTTTGAAAGAGGAAGCCTTTCCAGAAATCAGTGTGAAATGTATTTGTTGGTGAAATGGTGCGCATCGTTGCCAACAACTCTGCCGACTTCTCCGGACTCTGGAAGTAGGGAGGAAAGGTTTTGCCAATATGCTGGAGAGCAAAGGCGTAGGGATATGGAGGAGACTTCATCTGAGAGTTTGATGCTGCCTCATGGGAGGAGGGTTCTCCATCGGAATTCTCGGGAAGTTGAACTTTCCTAAAGTGGACAGTTAAATTTTTAAGATCACAATCTTACTCTGTGGTAGTCATCGGTTGCACTGGATTGAAGAGGCTCCAACAGACAATGTCACCGGCTTCGCAAATTTTAGTGAAGTGCAAATTTGTCTCGAGCTCTAACTGTTTAGGCAGGGTCAAATAAAGCAGCCAATGTGATAAAAGGAAAGTGTATGACCTAAAAGTTCGTCTTTAATAAGTTCAATAAAGTTTCAGATCAGAAACCAGTCATAAGCTGTACTATTCGGGTCAGCTCATTTATATGATTTCATCAGTTTATATAAATCTTACTTATCTAAAATATGGCTGAGTTAACATAAACTATGGAAGAATTTTTGGATTTTAAAACTAATCTTACGCAATTATTGGGGGCTAAGGTTAGGGAGATTTCATTGAAACCCCACTCCATAGGCGACTATTTAACTATTTTGCAACTAATTGTTCCACCAAAGTTTACACTCTATTTTTGAAATCCACCTTTTCTTCTGAAAATGTATTTATTTATATCAAATGGCAGGCGTTTTGATAGTTTTCATTGGCCCATAAGTTGACTTCAGGCTCCACAGAGGGGAAGGGGAAGTAAGATCAAAGATCACCAAGTAGGGTGCAAGAGCGATCGGTCAGCTACTAACCAAAAGTTTCTATTTCGTTGAGACTGATATACCGTAGGCTTCTACACAGTCGATTCTGCTTTCCCATTATGATAATCGTATTAAACAAAGTTTGGAAATCTAACTCATTCCTATCTAAACTAGGCATTATGAATTTAATGAAAATAAATGAAGGAATAATGGAAATAAGAAACACACTAAAATTTCGACACGCATGATTGCATTGACTGGCATTTGGGTTCAAAGCAGAAAATGGTACAGAGAATTTTGAGTCGGATACTATTCAAATGGGGTCTTAACTTAACCTCAGCAAATCGATAAAATTCGTTCGCATAAAATTGACCCCAAGGTTAACTAAGTTAACTCAGTAGTACAGAGCAAAGGGGGAAGTATGACGCAAACAAGTTTCGTACTTACTTTCCGGTCAAGCTACCAACAGACTTAGTCATTAAATGCAACCGATGCTATTCGAAGTTGCATAAACTCGGTTGCTGATTGGTCGAGAAATTTCTGTTCTGATACATGTTCAGATTTATGATTTTAATCAAAATCTCGTAGCGATTTGAATTCATATAGTTTCTCTGATCACAACACACTTCTCGTAGCAACGCTTTCAAGAAAATTAGGAGAACTTTGATCTGCCTCCAAGTCATGGGGAATGTCCCAATTTTTGGAAGCGAAAAATATGCAGAGCGGTTGGACGAGTAAATATAGACTGCTTTTTATAGCTTAAAAATATCGTCCTTGCAAAGTCATGTGCATTTCCCTTTTCTTCTTGAGGCTTAATGCCTTTTCCTCATTGTAAGCTCCACTTCAAAATGATTCTATTTCATCGTTATAAATGATCAACTTTCACGTTTAAGATAATAAAGCCAATATGCCGGAAAATGACGAATCGTCGCTATTACAAAGAAAATTTTATTAGTAGTTCAATTAGAACCATCTAAACCACACTGCAAATCATAATTGATTCACATACATCAATGTGTGCAGTACATTGCTATTTCAACAATACCTAGTAGAAGGCATACAATGAAATATTAATTCGATATGAATAAGTATTCACCAAAATATTGCACCTTATTCTCAATCATAATTTACTAAACATGCCTCTCAGTATATAGTGTAATAACTCAAATTAAGCTAAAGCTGAGGTGTGCGAAAGACTTACCTCCTCGTGATGCACCCAGGACAATGTATTCTCATACGACAATGAAGTCTATAAACTGGCAGTTGACTTCTGACTTCAAGCAACCATGACCCGACTGTATGTCATATTCGACCCCTTCCACAGTACTAATCTTACCGTTGTCTGTCTTTTAATCACTCTTCTGTTCCCCCTCTCCACTTTTTCCCACTTTGATGCCCCTCCTGTCTGTGAAGCCAGAAGTCAGCTAAAGGGGCTAATGATAAGTATCATAAGGCTCGCCATTTGAAAGAAATAAACAAAGCTCAAGATGATCCACGGAACTTTAAATAGTCCAGACGGCCACAAGTAATGACACTGATAACTTGCCACCTGAATACATCAGTGTCCAAGCCCCATGCCTGCAAACTTAGAGGAAATCATTTCCTCTCAATGCGAGTAGCAATTCCCATAAATTACATATTAAATAATGCGTCGCATACCGGAATAGAAATCCACGTTTGTTACGAGTCGCCAGTGCGAACATCAGTTCATTCTTTATTAGCTTTCCGTGAAAATACGCAACCATCTCCTCAATCTTTCCCACACCTCTAGACTGCCTCCATTGTCTCCATAAGGATCCCTGAGAGACAGCATCTCAACCCCATACTTTTATGGAATCAAAGATCTCGAATTGATTTTCAATAAAACTATTTGATTTGCCGGCTTTCTGATCCCATTAGTTATGCTGGTAGGAGACACACTATTGACCTCAATCCACTCCATTTCAAGAGAAAACATTCCGCTAAAAGAACTCTTTATACACATACGGAGAGAGTGTTTCTGTGACTAAAATGCAGCCAAAGGGGCTTTGGAGATTTCAAGAGCATGAAACACGGAAAGGGAGCTAGAAATGGGTGAGATACATGCACATATGGAATATTTAAATTTAGCGAAAAAAGGAACAATAGCGGCATGAGAGTTGAGTACAACTGCTACTGCAAAAGACCACTGCGTCCACTGGTCTTTGAAATGCCGACTGCAGGACCACGACCCGAATTTCTGGCCCTCCCACCTCTACGATGAGATTGTCCACCACGACCTCCACGACCACCACGATGATGAGGAACCCCTACTACAACTGAAGGATTCATAGCATTCCGTTGATTTGCTTGCACAGGAACAATATGAACCTGTTGAGCAAATGGTGGCAAACAAACAGGCTGATTATGTGGATTAAGAGGTTGGAGAGGACGATTCATTCGATCAGGTGGTGATGCATTCACATTGATGTGATTGGCGCGGCTTCCATTTCCACCTGGAAGAAAGTAAACAGAGTCATCATTAGAACTGAACGCTTGAAGTGCATAGGCACAACGACTCATGGACCACCTCATTAACAGCCACAGAGTGACTCAAAGGACAAAGTCGGATGGCTTCTCAAAGCGGACCCAAATTAGCCTCTTCACTCGACTTCCTATGCCTACGAACTGATTATATGTGCAACCACTAAGTGGTGGTCATGGTTCTTGATATCAGTTCCTGATTCTCTAACGCCCCCCCCCCCACCCCTCCTCCTCTCTCTCACACTTGTTTACAAATCAACATTACACTTACGAGTTTGGTTACCGTGAGAAGCAGGAACCTGAGTTGAGACTGGCTTCAATTTAGGAGGTGCAGAGGGAGGTCCAAGTAGAGCAAGATTTTGCACTGGTTTCACTGCATCCGCCTTATTCTTGTGCCTTTTCCCACTTGAATTTTTTTGTTGGTAATCTCCTTCGGGTGACACGTTAACGAGCGGTGCCAACAAATTCGGTGAGGAGAAAAGGTAACTAACAATAAATAATAGAAAATCTCATTTGAGCAAAGTGTACCAACTTACAATATCCCCCCCCCCCCCCGCCACTCCCACCCCAATCTTATAGGTGCTAGTAGCTCCAGGTGCGCACTTTCCTAGCTGACAAATGAATATTTCTCTAGCTTTACTTTCCTCTTTATTAAAATAAGCAAAAAACCAATAACCATTCGTCTTACATATTTCAACCAAAGGAAACATTCGAAATAAGATAGTAATGGAAACTGCTTGAATCCTAAAAGCAGAAATTTTCCAATCAAATCGCCTCAACAGTATAAAATATCAGTAAAACAAAAATGGGTAACCAGTGCGAAAACCAATGTTAATTAGGTATATTCAAGTAGTTTCGAATGATATTGGCATGGAAGTGCACATTAATCATCATTTAAATATCATGCACAAAAAAATTGAATGTGTCCAATCAAAAAACAATAAGAGATCAGGACCATATTCTTTGAGAAGTTCAAAGTATCAAGCACCACATTTCATATTCTAAACCTTGTTTTAATTTTTCCTCAGCCTACAGTCTTTAAAGATACAAACGAATACACCATACCAAAATACCACTTACTGTTTCCATAAATCCACATTCATATCACCTCGAATGGTTGATGAGTGGTGCAAGAGGACATTATAGAACGTGGTAAATATTTGAATTATCACTGCCAACAAATAGAAAAAGTGTAAAAAAATGCCTACTGAATCAAATTATAAGTAGATAAACATGAACAGGCACGCACGTTTATCATGGACGAATTGCGTCATATTGTGGGATAAATCGAAGGGATCTGAAGGTTGAAAGCAAGTAAGTTTATTAACAATTTTTAAAAAAAACAAGCTAGATGAAATTCCGGCAGGATGAGAACTAGAATCTACCCTTAATTACAAAGGAGTTAGTTGAGGTAACCCGAGGCGCTAACTCCTTGGTATCGATTGTCACCTCATAGGCACCTCGATCAAACTCAAAGAGATAGTAATGGAGAAATCCCAGCCAGAGTTCTGCTACTGTAGCCTTATCTCTTGGTGGTTGCCATTTTTTCAACTAAACAGGGAGAAATATTAAAAATCAGGGGCAGAAAATGGAGAAACTTACAACAATTTGCGAATCCTCCTGGAACCAAACATTCCAATCTGATACCATAACTACCGGGCGGTGATTCAATTCATAGGCCTGAAGGGGAGAGAGAGGGGGGGGGCACATTTTAACTCGAATTAAGAGGATTACCTCTTGTAAATAGGGCAGATAACCTATTCTTTGTAAATAGTGAATGAGCATAATTGCATAAGCGTATGACGAAATACCACCGTCACAAGATTTCGGAATACCACAAGTCTAAAATTTTTTTAATTTAACAATGAACACAAAACCTACCTTGAGTACAACTTTGAGAACCGTATTTAGAACCCTAAGGCGGGGTTCATACTCATTGTATACTCGAAGCATTCGCGTGTTATAGATAGCCTTTTAAGCATAATTTAACCAAATTCAACACCCAACTTACCAAGAAGTTTGAGAAGCTCAGGTCAACTTCGATAGTTCTATCAACTAAAAACTTGATAATCGGAACTTTAGCATGAAAAACGGGTCGAATGTTGGAGATTCGCAACGAGTTGCACTTAGTGGACAACATTTTTTTGAAGTTCTTTAATAACTAGGAGGAGGAGGTGGTGGAGAGATCAAGGAGTTCAAAGTTGAAATCTTACCCTTTCCCTTTCATTAAAGCTTCCAACATACCAGATTAAGGTATTGATACTATTATCAGGAAACACCACACAAATATCCATATCACTGGTCTTAGTCTCAAATCCATTGGCACAGGAACCGAACAATACCAGTGAGACATCAGGATACAATTGTCTGAAGTGAGCTGTGAGACAATCGACCACATATCGCTGAAATGTAGAGAAATTCATGATGAAATACAGAGAAAAAGATGCACGAATCGAAATAAGTGAGTAGATACATGTCGAGCAGCCATTTCTGCTGAGAGTTTGTGATACTGCGCAAGTTGTGAGAAACACATAGACAATTCATGAAGATGTCTCTCATTTGCTACTTTGGGGACAATGGCCTCCCTTTGCTTCCAATATTGGAGATTAGTAGCCGGGCATTCTGAACTCAAATGTCCTCTCATATCACAATGAGCACAACCAATAGGTGGAGGCTCTGGGTGAGCTATGATACTCGAGCCAATGAAATGGTCGGGTAAGGGTTCATTCACTTTGAAGGGAAATGCCAAATCCTCCGATTTTAGCTCACGAATCACAGTAGAGTTATAGTAGCCAGGTCTTTCAGAATCAAAAACCTAGAGGAAGGAAGAGAGATTAGGTCGAGCTCCAAGAACGAACTTACGATATATTTGTACTGATCTTCAATATTAATACACTTGTGCCACGCGAACTCGTGAGAATCAATTTGAGGCACATTTTCAGCGAGAGTTTGATTAAGTTCATCCTCTTGGTCTGGACCTACTTCTCCGTGTATGTCGGTAGATTCTTCTATGTGGCTTGAATCCTCCATAGCAGCTGTATTTTCGGGTGAGGATGCATCACCTACACCTGCTGCTTTCTTCCCCATATCTTCCTCACTAATTACCATATTTTCTAGAGCCTTAAAGGAAGAATAGATAATATTCATCATTCAGTTGAGAACTGGCTTTATTAAAAGGCATGCGTACATGTTAGCATAATGCCTATTAGGCGAGCAAAAAAATACCCGAATAAATCGTAGATTCCTGATTTTACACACTTTATTGCTGCAGGTGACATGATTGAAATTTTGCTGAGAAGAAGCACTTTAACACATTTTTTATGAAATCAAGTACACCCAACCACAAAAAATTGATGCCTCACATATTGACAAAAAATTGAAATGGATAATGACTGAATTTCCTAGATGAATTCAAAATTTTATAGATCAAGTTGTCCGACCTCAAAAATAGGTTTTTCAAACCAGCAGTAAGGACAGTTCTCAATCCTATTAAAGTAATAACTTGAACTTAAGAAGCAATATTAAATAATAATTTTGCGTCTGAGAAAAAAATAGGTTTAATCATTTTAGAAATGAAACTTTAATGCTTCGCTATGAATGGAACCACGGGCCCCAACATAATTTGATAAGTCCATTGAAATAAAGTGGTTGACTCACAGGTTAGGCAAACGGGTTTTCGTAAACATCTTACAAGTTAAACCTAAGTGCTTTACAAATGACCATCAGCACGAGTTGGCAAGTAATTAAAAAGAGTAATAGCCGTGGTCTCACTTTTTGTACGACTTGTCTTCCCAATACAAGTAATTGCACCTTTGAAGCACCTTCGTTTAGGTCATTCTGCGCAGCATTCCATAGATTGCTACAGCAAGCTCGAGCGAATTCCACCGCTTGAGATGCATGCAATAGACTGTCCATCGGATAAGATGACAGTAGAATATGTGGTGCCTTCAAATAGGACTTTTTAACATCTAGGAAAAGTGGTTTGATTTTATAATGATCAATGACAATAGTACTAATAGGTTGGATTAAAGAGTAGAGGAAGACCAAGGTACAATAACGTACCTATCTTGTACTCAGGCAAACAAATCTCTGAGATAGCCAACTGAAGGATTTCAACAGCAATATCAATCAGTCGTCCACCCTTCGAAACAGATGATGATACCTATAAAAAAATGGGCAATAAGCGACTGGACAAGAGCTTGAAAGGGAGTAGAGGTTGCGGAAATACCTTTTCTATTCGAGTTTGGAATTCTGCAGCGGGAATTGTGAGGAGGGGATGCCTTTGATTGCCATCTGACCCAAGGCAAAATGTCCTCCTAAGGGATTTGCAAAGTTCTATAGTGTAGTGCGTGAATAGGGGCATGGAGGCACCCTTTAGACGTGGAATGCCAAAGTAGACATAAGCGGCAAGAAATTGGTCGTGCATAAATTTGTCCATATGGACTGTCATGTCGCTGATGAGAGAAGTTCCCGGACAAAATGGATCTGGAGTTGAGATAAATTGCAATCAGATAATGTCGCTCTCCTTAAACTCCTCTCATTGTGAGCATTAAAAATATACGAAAATATGCCTAATTTACAAATTTATAATCCTGCAAAATCTTGTTAGTTTTATGATCTAGGAAAGTCAGATAAATTTTTCTGCTACCACCCATGACAAGGTCAAAGTTGGCCACTTTGGTTGTCGGAAGTCTTATTTCAGTTTAATTTATTATTCAGAGTAGTGTGCAGTTCAAAAAGCTTATTCAGCACCCTGATTTCAAAATCACACTTTCCGCTATATATATACATTTATTTATACGTTTATTATGTAAATAGCATAGTATTCAAATCCAATCAGTCGAATTCGATGTCATAAACCAATCCAAGACTTAAATAATAGCATTTGAGATAGAGAAAAGAAACACTAGTGAATTTGAAATCCGAGGCAAAACAATTTAAGCGCAGTTTAAATGGCATTGCAAGGGACCATAAAAAAGAAAATATATACGAAATCCCCAGACGATTCTAAATTGAAGTAAGCACTAAACCAGTGGCACATAACAAATCTCGGAAACAAGTTGTTCGTAATCAAAAGTTGATGATGACGATGTTAATGACAAATACTCCACGGAGTGGCAAACAAAACTTCTACCAATATGGGATAGAGGCAAATTTACTAAGGATGGTGAAAGTTGTGTAATAATATCCTCTTCATATGCGACACGTACGGAAAACTATCCATAAACGTCTTCAAATGTTTTAAATATTCCGGAACGTGGGTGGTAATGGAAAATAACGAAGTTCAGAGGGCTTTTTTCCGACTAACTGAGCGTTACAGAAGAGCATGCTTAGGTCTCTAAGAGCTGTTGCAAAAAGCCATGGATACACATTTCACAAGAAAGTCCCAAGGAACTTAATTGACCTTCAAAGAACTTCCTTCTATATTCATTTTTTTTGCCAAATTAAATGTCCTAACAATTTGATCAATTTATCAATAAAAAACAGGTGAAACTGATTAGTATAAATTAGATTTAAGGATCAGCAGATATGTAAGAATCATACTCCGTGTTAAATAGCAAATTCACTTAATAATTAAAAATTAAAATTAAAAATTTAAAGATGAAAAGACTTACCTTCCACAAAAAGCGTTGAAGATTTCATCTTTCGAGCGGATTTCTTCACAGGTTCTGAACTGACAATTGAAATAAGGTAATCTCTACGCTGAAATTCACAAACATAGAACCGCAGAAATTTCAGCCATAGATCACCCAAGGTATAAGAATCTTAAAATATAAAAAAAATGAAAACTTCCTCGCATTTCAATCAGAAAAAAAGCATTCATAAAAGGTACTCACCCTTTGAGGAAAAGAATTTAGGGAGAACTGTGAGATCACTCAGATAGGATAGATCCTCATCCTTCAATACCACCCTTGTAACGCAATTTATAGAAAAATTCTCATGATATTTTCGGACAATTTCATGCAAATTGGGAAGAAGGGGTGGAGAGAGACGCTGGAGGAAGAATATGACCATAGTACAAATAGCTTGGATTGGTAAGGTTTCGCATAATTGTGCTTTCTAAAATTCGGACATAAAGCTCCAAACGGAGAAAAAAATACCTTAGAAAAGACTACCACCAGTTTTGCCAACTGTTTAGCCCTAGGATCGATTCCAAAGTAGGTTTTAATAAGGGATGCAAAATTGACGACATTGTGAGACTTGTTTGAAATTTCCATTGGAATATTTTCACTTCCATCAATTATTCGACAATGAAGTCTGTCATTTGTCAAAGTAATCCTACAGGAAAAAACAACAATAATCAAATGGCATAAGAAAATTTGTAGTAAATCACCTATCTGATTCAGGCACAGCAGGTTGATCTTGATATTTTGAAAAGTTGGTGAGAATTTTAAAAATTTTTGAAAGCTCAGTCTCTTCTATGGAATTAACATCGCTTCGCGAAGACAACTTCGTGGCATTCAATAGGACCGGATCAGAGGTTCGCATAAGACCCATTGTTACACATCCATATACACACATCTTTAAACCTAAAACGATTTTTAAGGATCATCAAAAGAGTTAAAATACACCATTCATAGTTAATCTTCAAAAAAATACCGGGTATACGAGACTCAAGGGCTTGGCAATATTTTTCGGCCAAATCGATTCGCCATTGGATTTCATCTTCACCAATGAATTTTCTATCAATTAAAGAAAGCTCGTCATTTAAAGCTTTTCGATGGGACTCCGAAATCGGGGGAATATGCCGCATTAAACCGAGAAAATGTTTTGTCTAAAGGCAAGACAAATAGTGCATCATTTACACAAATCAGTCGCATATTAAAATAGTGATCAAAGAGAGTCGTAATTACATCTTTACTAATTCCATGCTCCTTTGAACTTATGTGTTTCATAGTCTCTTGGTTCGATTTGAAGCTTTTCTTGCAGCAATCGCAGAAGACATAAGGAGCCTAATTTTCAAAACAGGAATTAGAAGAACATACCCCTTGCTTGAATCTAATAGATGCATTGTTTTCATTTAAAACGTGCTCATATCCTTCGGGGAAACCTAAAGGAATAAAATTGCATATTTGACATGCCACTTAGAAAGTGATTAATCTTTTCCTCTTCACGATTCTTATTTGAAGATTTCGGTAAACTCATTTTCGAACAATCGGGGCCTATTTATACAGTGTACGCAAAATATAATTAAATCTACAGATTAAAATAAATATCAGTAATCAGCGGAATTGATAACCACTGACCATAAAAACCAATCAGATAAAAATCTTATAAGTCCGCCGCGACCATATGCTTTGTAAAACAAGTGTGAATCTACTAATTGTATTGAATTTCCTCACTGAAAACAATAGATTTGATTAATTTTGTTTAAAATTTGACTTAACTGTGTTTCATTAGCTGAAAATGCGCTATATATTTTTAATGGCGTAATAACTGCTGATTACGAGTTCTTTTCAATATTCATCCTTAGTTCGCGGCATTGTTTGTCATTAGTGAAAAAGTGGACGGCATAATAAAGAGGCTACCAGTTCATTCATTATTTTTCATTTAACTAATAGTGATCGGATGACAATAATTATATGATACTGGCATCCACTTATACTTATGTAAACTTCAGCGCATACGTTCTGACAAGGATATATTTAGCTTATGTATTAAAAACAAGTAATTTACATGTAAAAATTTAATCACTAAAATATTACTAAAATCCTTGACAGAATAATAAATATTAAAAGAGATATATCTCATAGCACATATACGAGATTTCAATTACGCAGTTTTACAAGTGCTCTTGCATTATGACCATTTAGGTATGATAAAAATAGAGATATGAAGAAAGACCCAAATCAGCAAAAGTATGACTGGTTGCAGTCCGCCATATCCATATTTTCCATGATAAATATTTTATTACAAATGAAGGTAATATGTAAATGAAATTACTGTCCGCTGGAAAAAATTTCCCAAACCCATGGGCTCACACAAGATTACTTAATAAAGTCGCGAGTTTTCATGAACACAGAACAAGTGGAAAATTAAAAATTGGACATATTTTTCGGCTAGTATGTACAACATTATCCATTTTTGAAAAGTCGCAACCTTTTCATGGTTCTAAATATAGAAATTGGGCACCATTCACTTTGATGAACTTGAACCCACAAATACAAAAAGCGATTTTACCTCCATCACACAAATAACCAACGTAAGTAAAGAATGCTTCGTTTAGGGTTCAAGGTAGTGACATGGAGTGAGTATTCTTCTAATTAATGTTAATATAAATTACTTTATTCTACTTAACCATTAAAATAAAAAAAATATTTTCTAAAGTTAAGTGTAATATTTGAAGCTATCTTACGCTATTACGAAAATCGAAAAGGCCAAAATTTCATAAAATTTTATATTGATTGACTTTTACCTTTATTTATGCATATTAAAAGCGTTTTGAAAGCATGATTTGGAGAAATTGACCAAAATTAACAACCAAGACTGATCAATCACATCACTTAAAGTATTGGTGATGGGCACTGTTTGCGCACAAAGGATGAATAGGTATCTACAATGACTATAGGGAAAGAGACAGTCAAATCAAAGTTTCTTATTGTGTATTGATTGATTTAAAATACGTTGTGCCTTTCTAACACTAAAAAACTTATTTTTGAAGATATTGAAAATGTAGTACAAATTTTATAATAATTTTATTTTTGACTTTATTTATACATTACTCGCTCAAGGTGAACCGCGTTATTAGAAATCGTGGTTTTCACCTTACTGACCCATATATTCATTTCTACTCTACCAGTTAACATGGAATCCATAGAAAGTAATGGCATTTTTTCTAAAAAAATTTTTAGTGTCTGTTACTAAGCAAACAATTCCACATGGGAGTTATATAGTGAGTCGTATCAAGCTTTTTGTCCATTTCCTACAAAATTTCCTTTATTTCATTTAAATTTATTTATAGGTTAAGGCTGGAGATTCATTAATGAGTATAGCGGCTCGAGTTGGCAATGTTACTCCAGCCCAACTCGCTCGTTTTAATAGATTGGGAATGCTTGGTTCTAGTCATCCCCCACTTTTTCCCGGACAACGTTTGTATATTCCTAATAAAGATGAGGTTTCTGCACAGGTTGGTTCAAATTACTTAATTTTGCTCTATCGTATACATTCACTGTGTAAATAATAATAATTTTTGCAGAACGTTCGTCTTCGCCATGTTCCTGGTACCGCAACTCGAGTTCGCTTACTTTCCGATGAAAATTCTGACCAATTGTTCACTCCGATAACTACTTCCTTAGATAGTCAAGCTGATATTTCCTCATCATCATTTCAGGAAGGCGTCATGGAACGTCTCTTTGTTAAGGTCAAAGCAAAACGAGTGCTTCTGCCGTCAAAAGTACATTGTCATTTTAGGGTGTAAACTTTCTTTATTAATGTTAATTCATTTTACGTTTCGTTTTGTATGTAAACTTCAGAATGAAATCGACGGTTTACTGATTTTTACTCCGGATGCAGTTTGTTTTGATGCCTTAGCGACAGCATCGGCTCTGAATCGGGCTAATGCAGTTAAACGCCAAGATACCATCCACTTATCTAATTCTCCAAATTCGTCTGAAATAGGTAGCACTTCTGAAGGATCTATTGCAATTTCTGCATCTTTTTTTCTTTTAGTCCTTCCTGAACTCATTTTGGAGGCTGCTGAACCGGTTCATGACGTGGTGGCTCTCTCTGTCTGCATTCCAATTGCATCCATAGTCTCTTTGAACACACATGGAGATATGCACAACCTCTTGACTGTTTTGTACGTTATCAAATTATAAAATCCAATTCCATATTTTTGCTATCATTCATTTTTTTAATAGTCATACAAAGGATCCCAAGAAAGATTCCTTGCCGAAAGAACTTTCAGGTTCTTCGGAGATTGAAATCTTCCTACCTGAAAAATCTCCGGAAGTAACAAAAAAGTCTCCAACTCATGACAGCAAGTTCTCTCTAATTCTTTTCTTTATTTCACAATTTTGTGTTTCTTAGAGTCTTACTTTATACTTTATTAGTTAGTCTTATCAACCACTTTTTTATTTATATTTTTATCCTTTTTGTTCTGTTTTGTTTGGTATCTTTTCTTGGTACCAAATGTTTTAGGATTTTAATTTACTAATAATTGACGATGAGCTTAATTAATTATATTTTTAGGGTTTTTGGATTGAAAAGCTATTTTTGTCCCCAAATCCTCTCTGTTATCGAATTGCTTGTCTTCCAGGAACGTAGTTGCTAAGCTATAGCCCAGCTATAAAGGTAACAGACGTGTAGCACGGAGCATGTTTATTCAGTACGTATATTGTGGATAAAGTGTACTCGTAGGGGCCTTAGTCATGATCAGGTTGGGGGATTATGTTAAACAAACAGAGTCGTACGGGCGCACCTCCCAATCCTGGCCTACGATGGCTTACAAAGCGATTACGTGTCCCTTTAATATATACATATATTATACATATTCTCTCTCTCTCACATACACACACTCTCTCTCTGTCTTCCCAAAATTTATTTCAAATGGCAGGGCTTTATGATAGTTATCATTAGCCCTTTAGTTGACTTCAGGCTTCACTGAGGAAGAGGAACATCAAATCGAAAAAAGTCAAGGGGGTTGAACAGAAGAGTGTTTAAAGATGTTAAAAAGACAAACAGATACAAAGGCAGAGAAAAGGTAGGATAAGTATGGTGAAAGTGATTGAATATGACATACAGTGGGGTGATGGTAGTTTGAAGTGAGAAGTCAACTGTCAGTTAATAGACTTTTTCGCCGTATGAGTATACGTTGCCGAGGGTGCACCACGTGGAGGTAAGTCTATCGCACACCCCGTCTTCCCAAAACTAAGCTTTGTGTTTTGAGGTTTGCTTGGTTTATCTTAATGGGGACGGCCTAATTAGGGTCATGTCATGTTCGCTCTGTCATTTATAGTTTGGCAATTGGGGATGGAGTAGAACAGAATTATTGCAACTGGTTAAAAAAGGAAATGTTTTGGTTGAAGGCATTTTCCATCTATTGAAGTATTGTTTTCTACAGCCACCCATTCTCTCCCTATCGGTGGTGAGTTTGTGGTTAATGGAGACATTGAACATCTTTAAGTATAAATCCTTTTGAGTTCTATACTTTGTGGTAAGCTTGAATCTACTACTGATTTTAATCTCTTTTTTTACAGATCATCGATTTCCTCCTCTCAACAAGTCTTTCGGATGAATTTTACTCTTAGGCACTGCATTTTTATTAATCTTTTCCAACCTGTATCATAGCCCCGTTGTTGGCCAACCTAGCAGTCATGCACTTGGATTGTTTGTAAATATACTTTCTTAATGTTTACACTAGTTACGAGTATTCTACTAGTAGTTGAGTCTGTGCTATAGTACATCTATTAACCCCCATTGGGCAGCCTAGTATATATTAGTTGTTAGGTGTTGTCATATCACTCACAATGTCGTTTTATTATATCAACAAGTTTGTTTCTAACCTAGATTTCAATATTTTCGCTCTCTCTTCATGCATAGTACACACATTCCGCTTTTGTTTTTCTTTCGAATCGTCCTCTTTTTCATATTAAGTTAATAAAAAAACCTGCAAATGTTGTCCAAATTTGTATAATTATTTCAGACCTTTTTTTAAAAAAAAATTAGAAACTAAGTCTGCTTCTGAGAGTCCTGAGCTTGAATTGAAGGAAACGAAGGATTCAGCTAACTTGCCTGAGCAAGTTCAACTTCCCGAGGAGGTCTATATTTCCATCGGCGTGGATACAGAGAAGATTTCCTCCTCCCTCCCTCCAACTGCGAAAACGCCGAATACCGATCATAGGACCATTTCAGAAGCTGCTAGCACTTCTCTCCACGTCTTTAAAATTCCTCTTGAAAAGTATGTCTGCTCTTATTATGATGATGATGATATTTTCCCCTTTCTTATGCGAAGCTAAAATTAAGCCCTAGAAAAGCATGTGGCGCAATTTTGGTTAATTTTTAGAAAGTTATTGCACTCCGTTGGAGCAAACACTTTGGAATTTTTACTTATCCGGAAGTTTCTAAGGTGAAGAGCTCAAAGTCTCAAAGATTGGTCTAGATTTTTTCACTTTACGGGGTTTCCAATTGTATTGATTCAAGTTTGCGCAGTTTAGCATTGACGACCCGGATTTGTACACCTCGGGGGATGCTATTTCATGCATATGATGAATTAGGAGCCACGAGACCGTGGTATATTCTTTCTATTAATCTTATTTGTGCTTGTTCTTACCTGCACTCGTAAAATCCTACCTATTCACTTAATTAACATAAATATAATCTATAATCAGCTGTCTAATTAAACAGATGTAGATTTAACTTCTTCATCTGTTAATCTTATACGAGTATAAGCCCATTGTTATTCACAAGGCTTGACAACTTTCCTGACTGAGCAAGTTCATGGTGAAGTCACAACTCCTCACTTTGTCAATATTTTCTAATGGCCATCGAGAGTGATATTTATTTGCATAATTATACAAGTCGTTAATACAATTCAAAATCCCACCGGTTAATGTTCCACTCCGAATAATTATTTATTATTTATTTATAACAAATGGCAGGTGTTTTGATAGTTATCATTAGCCCTTTAGTTGACTTCGGGCTTCACAGAGGGGAGGGGGAACATCAAAGTGAGAAGAATTCGGGAGGGAGAATAGAAGTGATTCACAGATGTAAAAGAAACAGACAGACACAAAGGCTCAGAAAGGGTAAGATGAGTAGTGGTAGGGGTCGAATATGACATACCGTGGGGGTGATGGTAGTCTGAAGTGAGAAGTCAACTGCTGGTTAATAGACTTTTTCGCCGTATGAGTATACGTTGCCCGGGGTGCACCACGTGGAGGTAAGTCTATCGCACACCTCCCACTCCGAATAATTCACCTGTGCTAAACATAGATGTGTACCTGAAATTTACACACTGTTTCCTTATTTTTGTGCCTGAAAAAATTTTGTTTGCAAATGTATTGTTCCTGTTTATTAGATATTAGGGTCAAATACATCATTATTTTATGCATTATCTTATGAACAAACTCAATTTTCATTGAATAATTGATGCTTTTTTTGTAAATAAGCAAATGACTGAGGAATTTTTTGTGTGCGTTGGACCTCGATTTTCAATTCCTCTTTGCCTATGAATGTAATATCCTTTTAGTTAAAACTAAGTTTTTATAAGTTATTTTAAGTTAGAGAAACGTTTGGCCTACTTTCTTCTTTACTTATCATTTATTTATCTCAAATGGCAGGCTTTATGATAGTTATCTTTAGCCCTTTAGTTGACTTCAGGCTTCACAGAGGGGAGAGATATCAGAGTCACAAAAAGTCAGGTAGGGGAGGGGGGGGGACCGAAGAGTGATTCAATGATGCAAAAGAGATAGACACAAAGGCATGGAAAAGGTGAGGTGAGTACTGTGAAAGTGGTGCAATATGACATACAGTTGGGTCATGGTAGTTTGAAGTCAACTACCGGTTTGTAGACTTTTTTTGTAAGTCTATCGCGGATCCCATTTAACTTATCATAAAATAACCGAAATCAATGTGACATAGGAAGTTTTTCTCTATAATATATATAGCACAATTTTAAACAGAATTGTTTATTTTTAGCCCTGTTAATAACATCTATTAAATTCATTCTTGTTTGCTTCTTTTCCATGCTCGAGTCTGAGAACGAAATGTTCTCACTAATGCAATATCCCTTGTATTTATCGTTTGAGCTGCACATCTTCCTCCTCGATCCGATCTCTAGTCTTAGCGTACCTTACTGAGACACACTTTTCCTTTTTTTTGGCTTAATCGCTCATAATGCTTCTATTAGTAAAGCACTTAAATTGGGTTTAGAATCACCGCTTTTCGAGCTAAAATGTCTAAAAATAAATTGACTGGTCTGGGACACTATAGTCATTTTTTTTTACTTATAGCTTCGTAATCCCGTTGCTATTTTTTATAGTACCTTATATTTTGCTCTTTGTGTTCGTTTAATTCCTTGTGTAGACCTGAGAAATAATTTCGCCCAATTGGATGGAGATTGTAATTTGATTGGTTAATCTATTAGGATACCAATCTCATAAGTGAATTATACAGGTTTTTAATTGTATTAAGTAAAATTGATTATCACACGGAGGGGCCTTATTAACGTCTAACCAGAGTAGTTATTGTGGTGTTTCCTCTTCTTGGTAAAATTAAGGGTATAATTAATTTCTCATTCTTTTTCTCAATCTCGAAAATTTGCTAAATTTTCTGGAAATCTGAGATTATGTGAAAGGAGTTCTGACCTATCGTAATTTCTTAAACAGTATTTTTTAAAGGGGCAGTAGGTGACAGCTCGCAAACCATGAAAGAGGATTACTTTGAAAAGTATTCATTTTTTTTCTCAATAACTCATCAATATGAGACCAATCAGTTAGCGAAAGAGGTTCTCTAGGATTCAATCTAATTATGCATTCAAAATAAAACCGAACTGTTCTGTTGTAGCTGGAATGGGATAGTTGGCATACTTTTCCTATCCTTTACTTCTTTTTTTTTCCTTCCATGAGAAAAAGTCTGTAATCCTATTTTATGCCACAATCACTTGGTACCACGGGAATGCCAATAGTTGAGTTGGTATTACAAATATATATATATATATATATATTTGTATCAAATGGCAGGCGTTTTGATAGTTATAGTTAAGTTGACCTCGGGCTTCACATTAAAGTGACAAAAAGTCGAGATGGGAGACAGAATAA
>UZAE01000414.1:0-24014 GCA_900617975.1 Rodentolepis nana | reverse complement strand
GTGTGAGGTTAGGCCTTCTTTCACTCCGGTTATAATTCCACTTGCAACTTGCCGGTATTTAGGTAGAAGGTACAGGGTGTAACCTGGGAATTGATAGTACTTCAATTTGTCATCCGAAATGCTTGCTTTCATAATTGTGAAAATGTCTACATCATATGTTTGTAGGATTTTCTGCACTTGGATCTTTTTGTCCTGTGACCTCCCTCCAGCACTCCACTTGAGAATCTGAAGACGTTGTGATTCGCCCTGACGAGGGCGATTTCTCTTATGGCCTTGTTTCAAGCTAATCATTTATTTATTTATATCAAATGACAGGCGTTTTGAAAGTTACCATTAGCCCTGGAGCTGACTTCGGGGCTTCACAGAGAGGAGTAGGAACATCAAAGTGACAAAAAGTCGAACGGGAGACAGAATAATGATTCACAGATGTAAAAGAGACAGACAGACACAAAGGCATAAAAGGTAAAATGAGTACTGTGAAAGGGATCCAATATGACAAACAGTCGGGCCACAGAAGTTTGAAGTCAGAAGTCAATTGCCGATCAATGGAATTTTTTGCCGCATAAGTATACGTTGCCCAGGGTGCACCACGTGGAGGTAAGTCTATCGCGCACCCCGTGCTGAGAAAATAAGGTCCAATTCAGATATCTCGACAGAGTTTGTAAACTAGTATTCATAACCTTAAAATATAAGCCTGTAATACACCATACACCATATGCTAAGTCACCTTCTCTCATCCGATATTATTTCTCCGACTAAATTTATAATTCACAATGCCACTCGAGCTTGCCTTCTTTCCCAGTATAGTAAAAATTCTATTACTTCATATTAAAATGCTTTTATATGGAGTTAAATTAGAATAATTATTTTGAAATTACGTTCACATGAACCATTATTATACATTCTCAAAATGTCTGTTCTTGATTGAGGGCATCGGACACTTACCGCGTTGGGCAAAATTGAAATATTTCAGTAAATTTGACCAACAGAGTTCCCACGGTCAGTCGTAGACACTGACTTCTTTGCAGGATTAAGTTGAATGGAAACGAAATATGCCAAATATTGTACAATTTAAGATAATATCATATATTTACAGAAAGTTTTATTCCATTAGCAATGTTTTGCTTCACGTATTTAATCCTAAAATCATATTAAAACATGAATTAATACAGTTAAAATTATTTTTGTCTACATGACTTAAAAATGGATTCATTGCCTCATCTTCAAAGCTAATATCGGATTCAGAAAATATACAAATATTTCGGCTGAAGTATCTACCCTGCTTTAATCTAACCACTTACCATTAAATTGTAATAAATATTTCCCATTAATGCTCACATTTTGCATCCACGTTTGCATAAATATAATTCGAACTATTTCATTTATAGCACATTTCTTCAGTTTCACATTGAAAATAAATACTATTGATTTCTGTAATTTAAAATTGTTCGCTTTCAAATGCTCACGTTTTAAAAGTTTAAAATTGATTAATCTGATGAAACATCGAGAAAACTAAAGTTTAATGAGGATATGCACTCATTACTTATGACAATGGAATGTAACAAAGAGAATTTCCTTTAGGATAAGAAGGTGTACAACTCAGCCCTCACAAAACCTGGAAGGGAATTTTTCAGTTTCGATACCTCCTGATCCTACGATATAAATTGTTTCAATTCTATCAATTTATGCATTTACATTGTTTCCTGTTCGTATTGCATCTCAATACCTAGCTGATAATTTTGTTCTATCTTAAATATTCGCTTAATTGGCAATCTAGCCGCAACATTTGTAAAACCTAATTGCCTTTTTACGGACAAGCCAAGAGCGAAATCTAATTGGCTAGGAAGGAACTCGGAAATACTTTAGAAATTTTCATTTGCAAACTGAATTTAAGAAAAAACCTCTCGATTGATAAATGAAGAAGAGGCATCAAAAAGAAGATGCATATCTGATCATCACTATTCAATTTATTCAACGTGCGGAGTTCAAAAGCGCAGCGGTTAAACAACAATCTCAAAACCTGCAAATGATCAGCTGAAATTCACTCTCATAATTTAATTTTATATAAATAATTTTTTTATCGATTCTTCCTATTGAAAAAAAACATTAAATTAAGGAATGCTTTACTATAGATTTAGCGTATGTTTGGCATTGAAAGTGGCATAAAGCCATTTGCGTTTATTTTAAATGTAATATGTAGCGGATTTCTACCTTAGTAAAGCCTCACCGACTCCGAAATCTCTATGGCAGATCCGCCTACATCTAGCTAGACTCCCAGAACCAGCTAAGCTATAGCTCCACGGATTGCTACGCTAGTAAAGCCTGACTGACTCAGAAATATTGCTACTCTAGTAAAGCCTGACTAACTCAGAAATCTCTGGGCAGATCCGCCTACATCTAGCTAGACTCCCAGAACAAGCTAAGCTATAGCCTAGCTATAAGGGAAACTCATCTAGCTAGACTCCCAGAACCAACTAAGCTATAGCCCACATCTAGCTAGACTCCCAGAACCAGCTAAGCTATACCCCAGCTACAGCTAGACTCCCAGAACCAGCTAAGCTATAACCCAGCTATGAAGGAAACAGACGTGTAGCACGGAGCAGGCATGGGATGACGTGTCCCACAAATATTAACTCATTTCTGGCTCATCTTAACAGCTGAAATACCATCTTAATTGAGGCATATAAACTTAAAATCAGCAATAAATCTTTTATGAAGCTTGCTGACATTACAATTTTCGACTCGAAATTTACAGTATTAAACAAATGTAAACTGGGAATGTTTTACCTAAGCTAAAGACTTAACGATAATTAGAATTAAAATAAATTCCTTGAGGAGGTAAATAATATGCACTTAATACGTTTTACAAGCTGTGAGAGTAAATTACAGAAGAACTATCCATTAAAAGCAACTTATTGCGTATTTTGATATTTTGAAAATTTTAACTTCGAATTCGCTTGATGAGCGTACAAAACGACATCTAAATTAAAGGTTAAATTCACGTGACGTCATTCTCATCAGCATTTTGAAGTACTTTTAGTAGAAAACTAATGATGTTTTTTTCCTCGTGTTGAGGAGAGCTTACTTTAACTGGTTTATTAACTCTGCATTCAATTACACCTAACCACAACTTTTACTACAAAATTTAAGTATAGTTAAGTAATTGCTAGTGTTGTTTTAATTGTTTTACCTCCCTTTATTATTAAATTGAAAGATGTCCATGGGAAGGAAACGGAGTCATTATTTAATTTATTTTTAAATTCACGGCACGACAACGCTTCTTCCTTTCTCTCTCCCCCTCCCGTGAGTATGATATATTCACGCTATCATTGTTTTAACAACCTTAATCTTAAACGTATTAAACTAATATTCAACAAATTTAGATATTTTATTTGATACCTATCTTGATTCTTTTACTGACCTATGCAAACTTCATTTAGCTCACTATCATTACTTAATATATTGACAAGATTATACAAATCAAGTGTGACTTAGTTCATATTTAACAATTATTGATTTTCAAGAAGATCAAATGAATGCTTTTCAATGGATACAGACGTTAAACATGAACTATAAAACGAGCCTACTCTATTTCACACAGAGCTGCCAACTTGCAAGAGTATAAATGCATAAAACACGATAAGATTTAAAGCCAGGTTTGTGTTCTGCAGAAGTCGTTGGACCATTCGGGATAAGCAGTAAACTTACGTCATTATCACAAATTCCAATAGAAATGCTGCAAGCTAACAAAGAAAAATATCTCCTACAAGCGGCGTGTGGACAATTTTCGTTTGTATTCTTCGGCTTTCTGGTCAGGAACTAACATATCAGCAGTTAGATAAACACAGAGTTTGGCTTATATATCGTATCCCCTCCACCATTCGATTGATTGAGATATTGCTGATTATACTGCATGATTTTATATCAAGAAGACTTAAAGGCCGTCAATGGTTTTCAGTTCATTTTTAAGCAAAAGAGTACTTTTAATTAAAAGTAAATTAAAAATTATTGAAGCATTCATTAAGCGTATTTTTCTTTACGATTAGCCTACAGTTGTCCACTGCAAATTTGTAATGAAAAAATAAGATTTATTCAGGATAGGGTTGAGTCAGTACAGCCGATTATAGGAAAGTTTTTTTTAAAGGCAGAAAATATTTTGTTGCTAAACCTCACGATACAATAAATAAACCTCAACTAAAGATGCCCATTCACTGAATTTTTATTTAATTTCCAATAATAAAAATAGGAAATTCAAACCTCTCTCAACCAACGAGATGGATCAGGCTGCTTAAAATAAATTTCGAACAGGGGTTAAGCGAAGTGTGTTTGAGATGCCGATTCCTTGAATCAAATTCACCTTACGCTTATTAGAACAATACCTTTTGCAAATACGTGTGAATTGTGAAGACACTGGCCGGCAGACCTTCTCCAAGCTAATTTAATTTCTTGTCCAGAGAATGTCTGCTGTGCGATAAAGATAGTTATAAAGACAAACCACCCGCAATTTTAATATGCCGCTGTTAAGGAAAAATTAAAGAGTTGATGAAGGGGAATTAAAGTTCAGTTATCCTCACGCTTTCAGAGCCCAGATGTCATAAGGCTATAATTTTCGACCTACTCCTTAGAAACTTTCCCATTAAGTTTAAAGTGCATCTAGCAAAATTCTGATGATAAAATCGTAATGATCATAAGATAAACTTACTTTTCATCCCAAATAATAACATTAATAATATGAGAGGTATGGGATGTGCGATAGACTTACCTCCACGTGGTGCACCCTGGGCAATGTATACTCATACGGCAAAAAAGTCTATTAACCGGCAGTTGATTTCTCACTTCAAACTACCATGGCCTGACTGCTTGTCATATTCGACCCCTTTCACAGTACGCATCTTACCTTATTCTCTACCTTTGTGACTGTCTGCCTCTTTTACATCTGTGAGTCGCTCTTCTGATCCCCACCCCTCGACTTTCTGCTACTTTGATGAACCTTCCTTCTGTGAAGCCCGAAGTCAGCTAAATGGCTAATGATAGCTATCATAACGCCTGCCATTTGAAATAAATAAATATGAGAGGTATAATTTGTGAATTAGAGTTAGTGCATTACACTCTACTGACAATATATTTCATTTAAAAAGAGGTGCTAATTCTTTAGCTCTTTATAACAGCTTAAAATAGGACTAAAGTTAATATTGACATATTTAATTCACGCCAATTTCTTGACTTTATGTAATAATTTAATCCACTCATGAACAATATTGCAGTTAATATTTTTTATTTACTATTTAAAGTATCAAGAAATTGAAAATAATATATATTTCTTTATTTTTTCTAATTTTGTTTCTTAACCTTCGTGATGTGATACAAGTTGTATGATTTTGACATAGTAGTGCTCAACTTAACCTTGCTCATTAAGCCTGTCGCGCAGTGGGTAATCGAACCAGATCATTCATGTCTTACAAAATTTGTTAATTTGTTAAAGCTTAACAAACGGGGATTCAAATATTTAATCTATCTCATCAAGCTGTACTCGATAAATTGACGTAAATTAAAATTTTGCCGCTACGAGAATATAGTTCTTCTTCAGGATTTAAATTATAATAAATAATCAAAAGATTTTCTAGTCATATTTAATAATGGGATTTTTAGGAAATACGCAATTTAATAATGTCTCCAGTCATGAGTAATTAAATAGCCTCTTTCTAAATGCTCACTAAATACTCGCTGCACTCAAGCAAACGCAAAATTAAAGGAATAATGGGCTTACTGTGGAATATTGCCTCAAGAATTCGAAATATGAAAAATATATTTTTGTAAAATTCGTAATTGTTTGTACAACGTTCTAAAGATGCATCCAACTAAACTATTTTTTGGTAATAAGTTACAAAGTCATTTCAACCTTATGGGTTGCAACCTTACCTGAAAAGAACTACAAGTGACAAAATTATTGATCCTTTAAAATTTCAAAAAGTAAGTAAGAGATCTTTCTGAGTCAATTTTGCTGAATTTTCAGTAATCGGTTTCTTTAAATAGCCTCGTCAGTTATGGTAGTTTTCAATGAACAATTAAATTTTCAGAACAAGGAAATAAAAATGCTCCAATAGCAAAATTTCAACCTAGGTATATATGGAATTATAATTTGGATTAAGGGGTGTGCGATAGACTTACCTCTACGTGGCAAATACGGGGTGTGCGATAGACTTACCTCCGTGATATATTTAATGAATGGGGTGTGCGATAGACTTACCTCCACGTTGTGCGAAATAGCAATGTGGGGTGTGCGATAGACTTACCTCCACGTGGTACGCCCTGGGCAATGTATACTCATACGGCAAAAAAGTCTATTAAATGGCTTGGGCAACGTATACTCATACGGCAAAAAGTCTATTAACCGGCAATTGACTTCTGACTTCTACTTACCGTGGCCCGATTGCTTGTCATATTCGATCCCTTTCACAGTACTCATCTTACCTTCTACTCTACCTTTGTGTCTGTCTGCCTCTTTTAAACTATGAATCGCCCTTCTCTTCCCCACCTCTCGATTTTCTTCTACTTTGATGAACTTTCTCTCTGTGAAGCCAGAAGTCAGCCAAATGGCTAATGATATCTATCAAAACACCTGCCATTTGAAATAAATAAACGTTAGTCTATCCTCACCTCCTTTCACTCTTTGGAGCAGCATTACTCAAATTTTCTCTCCTTGGTAAATTGTGCTTCTCCGTATGATTGAAATAAGTGTGATATCCTTTTTGCATTTAAGATACAAGTGATGCTTGAAATATATTAGAAAATATATTTTCTATTGGTTCCATACACCGCACTAATATTAAATTGACTTCACTTTTAATCATTTAAAAATGCTTTTAAAATGTCATTATTCTAAGTAAAAAAAGTGCTGACAATTCCGTCTGTCCAAGTTTGAAACTACTCACCCATTACCTCCAATAAGATTGCTAACAAAATTTGCCCTCTAGGGTTTTTTTCTTTAAAAATGTTACATTGCTTCACCAATTTACAAGGGCACTTGAGGATGTAGACTAATTCCGCCGTTCAGTGAGCATGAGAATGCATAATGTGAACATTATTTAATTAAAAATTATTTTTGACAAAGAATAGAATGCTATTGCTTCAACATCTTCAATACTATTACCGTGGTTAAGCAGCACGAATGAAAACTCTTGTGCTTAATTCGAGGCATGGATATAAAAGAGTATGTTCTCATTCGACAAGAAGTATTTTAAAAAACACCATTAAAACATATTTCCTGAAATTTACTTTAAATGCTATATTTATTTCAATGGCAGGCGCTTTGATAGTTATCATTAGCCCTTTTGTTAACCTTGGACTTCACAGAGTTGAGGAACATCATAGTGAAAAATTCCAACAGGAGGAAACACAGATGTATTGAGACAGATGGACACAAATGCAGAGAAAAGGTAATATGAGTACTGTTGAAGTGGTCGAATTTGATATACAATGAGGTCATGGTAGTTTGAAGTCAGAAGTCAACTGCGAATTACACACTTTTTGACCCCATGAGTATGCATTGCCCAGGGTGCTCCACGTGGAGGTAAGTCTAACGCGTACCCCGTACTTTAAATGTTATATCTATTAGATTGGCAACTAAGTCATTGCCGATTTCAAATAAGAAGGCAAATTTGGAATTTTTGTTTAAAAATATAACTTTATTCCATTAGATATTGGCCGTTCTTGTCGATGACCTTTTTCAATCATTCTGACAGAGTAGAAATTCCCCGTTCGTAAAATGTCTGGTCTTTGCTATTAAAAAACTGAATTAGGTGTGATCCGACATCATCCGCGTTGTTAACAATTTTACCATTTAAAGAGTTTTGCATGGAACGAAACAAATGGTAATCCGAAGGCGCAAGGTCAAGGCTATATGATGGGCGTGACAAAACATCCCAACCCAGTTCCAATAATTTTTGTCGAGTAACCAAAGAAGTGTGGGGCCTTGCGTTATCATGATGGAAAACAACACCCTTCCGCCGATTTGATAATGCCGGCCGCTTATCTTCAATTGCATCCTTCAGTTTTTCGAGTTCTTCAACATACACATTTGAATTTATCGTTTGGTTCTGCGGCATGAGTTCAAAATACAAAATTCCTTTGTGATCCCATCAGACTGACAGCATAATCTTTTTTTGGTGAATCTCTGCTTTTGATACTGTTTGGGCTGGTTGATCTTGCTTCACCCATGACCTCTTGCGAGTAACATTCTTATAAACTATCCACTTTTCGTCGTCAGTAACTAGGTTCTTCAGAAATGGATCATTCTCATTGCGTTTCAGTAGCGGCGAATCACAGATGCTAATCCGTTGCGTCAAATGAATTTCCTTTAACTGGTGAGGGATCCATAAATCAAGTTTCTTGACATAACCAAGGGTTTTTAATTGTTATCTTTAATGCATGTATGCGACACATTGAGCTTCTCTGCAATATCTCGTGTTGTGCTGTGACGATTTGAATCGATAATGGCCTTGGTCTGGGTTTCATCCACTTCGACTGGGTGGCCAGATCGTTGTGAATTTTTCAGTGAAAAATCACCGGAACGAAATCTTTCAAACCAATTTCGACACTGCCTTTCTTTTAAGGCTTCATCTCCATATACAGCACATAACTTCTTCTTTTGTGCTTGCGATGCGTTCTTGCCTTTTCGGAAGTAATACAATAAAATGTGTCGGAAGTGCACGTCCTGTTCTTTCATTTTTAAATTGGGATAAAAACAAAACTAAAGAACTAAACAAAAAAAATTTTTTACTAATTAACCTAGAAGCCCATACAGTAAGAAAAAAATATAGATTAGATGCTCTGGCCACGTTAACAAAACAAAAGAAAGTATAGAGTGAATCTGTCAAAAAAAACGGCAATGACTTAGTTTCTCACCCAATAATATTAGCTGAAGTATAATCACATCTCGTATTATAGTTAACATTCTCCAGCAGATATTGCTTTCTTTTGAGTGAGGAAAGTGGTTTAAGCCATGAATGACAGTCAGCTTATTTACGCTATTTCTAAGTTTTGTAACACGGTACCAGTAATTTCTTCTTTTGCTCTACCAAATTGAAAAGCAAAGAGTGGTATGTGAAACTGTCACAAGATAGAGATAAAAGCATGCAAATACTTAAAACTAACTTCTGAGACAAAGACTCACGTGAACTTAAGAGGGTATTCTGGTCTAGAGACATGAATTTTAGGTCAATTTTGAAGTGCTGTAAAAAGCAAGCAATATTTTTATAATCAATTTTTTTATACATTATTTATTCGCCTTAGAAGCATACAAAAAAATAAAAAATGAAAAAAATTCAAAATTCCGTTAGTTATCAGCTGATGGAGTGGGGCGTCCCAAAATATGGTGCGTGACCACACCCACGATTTTAACTCTCCAAGCAATCCGAAATCAAAAACTAAAGCAGAATATCAATCTACAATAATGCCGCTATGTCCGGAACTACGGAAAAGTATTAGATATATTTTTTTTACCAAATGGCGACTGTCTAAAGAAAAAAACAATTTTTGTACCACTTTTTGAACATTCTTTGATTTTTTTAAAAATAGTATAAATAAAAATTTGGGCATGGCCGTAGTTCCGGACATAGCTAAGTTCCTAAAGAAGACTCTCTTAAAATTTCAAATAAATCGGTTTGGCATAATTTGAGAAAACGTGGGTATCAGATTTAAAAGGACAGTTTTTAGAAAAACGCGTTTTTAGTCTCAAGTAAAATCTTTGGCAGTCTAAGTCATAAAATTATATTTTTAACTTACATTTATTCAATCTGCCATTTCTGTGGCATACATCGCATCTTCCTCGACATCGAAAAAAACTATTTTCGGCGTCTCTATTTTCTGTTCGGGCAGTTCTGGCCTTCTTTGGTGCGCTTGATGCTCGCATCTCGGAGTGGTCAGTCCGGACGTTGTCTCGTCTGATGGCAAATGCATGCTCTTCTGGACCAATTTTCACTCCCATAATCGTCATTATCTTCAATATCGGTAAAAAGCCTTCATTTAAAACACACACAGCAATAAATGTTGCAATTTCAATGATCTGAGACCCGGAATGGATATGCTTTGGAGTGAAAGTCCATATCAGGGAGTTTGGAGACTCATAATTATTTTGAGTTTCTGGACCCAAACATCGAATTGATAACTCTTCTGATGATAAACTTCGAAGGATTTGTCAACGAATGAACATGATGGAATGTAGCGTAGACTCTCGCAACTGCATTGCAATGCACTTTGAACTCGAGTACGCGTTGAGCTGTTCTTGAAAATATAATCTCGTTGTTGTATGACGTACACGAAACAAACGAAGAAATCGCTGGAAAGACCGTGAAGAACTCCAAAACACAGTAGCCGTAATTATTATCTATAAACACCTACTCATCATTTAATTTTTGAATTTTGCTGCTGATGCACTCGTAAAACTGGTGTTTTCCTGTTCCGTAAATCAAATGCCGTGAAATGTATATATATAAATATATATATAACTATATATCGATAGATAGATATAACGAAACAAAAAGGCTTACTAAGAAATACAGATTCAGGTAGTCGGAGAATCCATTATGTCTTTTGCTCGATTAGTTGAAGCCCAAAAGATTTTAATGTCTGCTCAACAAAATACTTATATCTTCGAAATTAATTTGAATTTTGAAAAATCCTCTCGTAGACATATTTTTAAATTGTTAAACTATGAAAATATGCAAGAAAAAAAATTAAGACAAAGTTGTCGCCCCTTGTCTTTAAGTCAGCCAATTCCCTTTGCCGCAGGCCAGTCAAAGCAATACTACATATAACATCTTCGTGATAAGGTTTACTCAATCTCAATATGTGCAACTCAATTACTAAGATTACTTCAGAAATCATTGAAAAAAATATAATTTCTACATCCCAGGAAGTTGCTAAATAATATAATTTAGCTGCAAAGTATTAATAACTATGCATTTTCAATAAATCTATTTAAATTTTTTATACAAATTAAACCATATCAGTAGATTTAAGCTTCCTAGTAATACTTGTAATGCTTTGTGGCTTAGAACTGGGTTTGATAAATGTAAATAAGGACTTATCAGTGTATCGTTTCTCAGTGCAACTTCTTCAAACGGCGGCTTTTTATTAGTTTCTGCGAGATTACTGCTTTGCAGAATATTCATGCGATAATTATTTCATTACATTTCTATGTATTTATATTTCTGTTAGTACATTCTACTCACAAGCAGAAATATGCTTTGGTAACTAGCAAATTAAATCGTTCTAGATAAAATCTAACTCCTTTAAGTTTTAAAATTCTAAAAATATGTCTTATCATTATTATTTAAAGCCTGGAAAAAATTATTCTGCTCATCATTTCCTTTAGATATTTATGATTATTCCAAAACTAATGGTAGGGATAAGATTTCCACATCGTCGATTCAACTTTGAGCAAACCTCAGTAAAGACTTTTACCTTATTACAAGATGAAATAAGATTGGAAACTTTCCAACATTCTTTGTTAAATTTTAATTTTCCGGGAAATTATGAATGGCTAAATTAATTCCTATGAATAATTGTTGTTTCCTTCACAGCCTAATCGGAGCTAAATCGCATGATTGATTAAATATTAAAGCCTTTACTAATATCTGAAAAGATAATTTAACTATCCCGAAAGCATTTTGAATGAAAGGGAATACCAAACTATAGAACAATGCAATTAATTAGAAGTAGGCTTTACAGCAATTATTAAAATGCAATGGCCTCTTTGTTAATAACCCTCAAATTTTATTTAATTTATGAATGAAAATAAATCTGTTCTCTCTTCTATACAATAGGCCATTCCATTAGAGCTAAAGTGCTATAACAAATCTGATTGGATCTCCTTGTCCTTTGCAGACATTAAATCTAGCTTAAGCAACGAATCGAAATGAAGTAAATATATCAAGTCACAAAAGGCCTATGTATAACTAAAATTGGCTCATCTACAACTTTCGATTATGTTTCCTTAACCCTATCATCAAATAATGTCTAGTAATTCAACAGACGCACTACTTTTTAATGATTCAGCACCAATTTGTGAGGTCAACGTTGAAGGACCTAATTTTATACTTGTGGCCTACGTATGCTTGGGCCTTGTATTATTTGGAATACCGGCTAACATTCTCACAATCTGCGTTCTCAGATCTGATACTAAAAGAAATACAGCTCGTTACTTAATGTTGGTCCTTGCCACTCAGGATCTAATACTGTCAATACTTTACGCTATTTATTATATTGTGCCGTTGCTCTACGACAAACATAGATGGTTTTCTTTTTGCATCCAAATTATTCGGAAGGCCGACTCACCTATACTCTTTCTTCTGGTTTGGTTCAAGTTTGCAGAAGCTTACACTATTGTGTCCATCTCAATTGACCGTTTTGTAGCCTTGAGATATCCTTTCAAATCAGCTAGAATCTGCACAGTCTCAAACGCTAAACGTATGCAGATTTTGATCGTTTTGGTTGGCCTTTTCATCAAATTGCCCATACTAATACTTGACTTTTGTTACCACGATGAAAGCTTGCCCTGTGATACTTGCATACCTATATTTGTAAACAAGCCCTGGTACAAAATGTTTTCACAAGTCTATATACAGATATTTGATCAGATTGTGACCTTTATAGTACCTCTTCTTTGTCTCCTTTTCGTGAATATTTATCTTATTTGGAAACTTCAAAGTGTTGAACTATTAAAAGGTTTTGACAACAAGTCCCAACAAGTTCATCGAGTGTCACCCGAAATTTCATCCGAAGTGCAAGTGGAAAATCGTTTCTGCTTACCGAAGAATGATAGTCACCTAAGACCACCTACTCCAAGATTAGGACGCCTGGACCATTATCGACAGCAAAATAATTCCACCGGAAATGACTTCAATACCGTTCAACTGAGGCAAAGGTGGAGATCACACCAAGCGAGGAATATTTCGGCTATGCTGATATGTGTAATAAGTGTATTTATTGTCTGCGAGACGCCAACAGCATTGTATTTTTTCTATCAACTTCATGAAATGATATGGAAAAATGAAGACGAACCAAAAGGAGCCCAGTCACTCTACGCAATCGCCTTATTTACAGCGATTCTCAACTTCGCCAGTAATTTTCTCATCTATGGACTAGTGGGTAGACGATTCCGGTGGTTGCTAAGACAGACCGTTTCCAGGTGGACATACATGTGCCTTCATTGTAAACGACGAAAGCCAGCTAGAAGACAAGTTCAGAAAAGAATGCTACAAACAATCCGAATGCGGCATAATGTGGATGATGAAAGAGCCATAAATCCTAAATCACTTTCTGTGTTGACGGTTAATAATTGTCACGCTTAAAATTACTGACCTTAACAATACTCTTCATTTTCTTCCCATCCCTGACGTGCTGAATTGTATCAAATTGGTTTGTCCTTTTATGTATATATTGAGTAAATGAATGTGATTTTGACAACAATACTTGTGATGTCAATAAATCTGCGACATTCGGATTAGATGTTAGAAGTATTTAACTTATTTAATAATCGATCAATCGAAAATGATCTGGCTTTGGGCAAAATTCAAATAAAATGTTATTAAAAACAGATTTAAGTGTTAAAATAGAAGTAAAAAATAATCATGCATACTTAAAAAAATTTTACAATTTCAAATATTGATTTAAATTTATTATAAAATTATGCGTAATAAATTATAAGGCCCTTATATTTTTAGTTAGCATAGCTCTTTTTTAAATATTTTCACCAAAAAGTATATTCTAAAAATCCGAATAATCAAAATAATGATAAAATGTATTTGAACCTTTTGCCAGTGTCATAATTAAACATTTTCTAAAAATTAGTACAGGAAATTTCACTTGCCTAGGGCATGCAGTTATCTTGACCGATTCTGCTCTATTTTTCATAAGTAATTCAGTCATACTCTGAGCGACCTTATTTCTAAATAAATGGTTAAATATTTGAATGATAAATTTTTTATGGATTGCAAAATAAACTATTTTGAAATTGCCAATGTTTACCTCATTCATTTTGCTCTCATTGTTACAATGCGAGGAATATAAACTAACCAAATTTCAATTCGATATGATCAGTGATTTCTGACTCTGGCAAGGGTATTGCAAATATTAAATCTTTGTAGTAAAGGTATAATTTTATGAGTACTTGAAAGGCGCAGCTTTTTACTTTAATTAAGTTTGGGAAATTCTAATTATTAGAAGAATAGACGGTGCTGGAACGCGTTTAGTAACCTACAATTATATGTTCAAGAAAGAAGCGGTAATTTCAATAAAATGGTATACTTAGCATCTAGGCAAATCTTAAACGTTTAAAATTATAAATTTTACATCTTGCAATAAACACTTCATATAAACACTAATTTAGCAATCGAAATTTTTAAAAAAAATGCCAGTTTGTTGTCTATTGCACACTCATTATGATACACTCGGTTAAAATTAGACAAACCAGCTATAATCTTATATAATCCTAAGTTATGCTCATCCATAATGTTTCAAGTCGCACTTTAAATATGATTAATGTTATATTCGAAGGGCTATTTCTTTCCACTTGATGGTAGTTAGTACACAAGGAAGTAGCAAATTATCATCTGAAAAATTTAAGGCTTAAATAAATATTATTGACAAATTTAATCCGAAAATTCCTTTTGAACGATTTTTCATCAAGGAGAGGCTAAATGAGCACCTTTAGAGGCCTCGCCTTCATCTTTTGGCTTTAAGTTATTGTTGTATAAATTTTTACCATATTTCAACAATGACTCGTATTTATATATAAATCAAATTGTTTAATTTTATTCGACTTTTTCTCTTACTTTTATTAATTTTATGGAGAAGCATTGAAATATTCAACTTTAAGTCATTTTGACTACTTTGATATCCTTTCGATTTGAGTGCCTTATAGATTTACATTTAGCTATGAAAATTCTATAAAGCTGACAGTTTGGACATAAATAAATAAATTTACGTTAGCGCTACTTGGTAAGTAATATTTTTAAAAGATTAAACATTCGTCTTCCTTTTGGACTGATATATTTTCTAGTTCAAAGTTAAATGCTAATAAGGAAAAATGGCTCTCGAATTTATGTTTCTTTACTGACTTCAAAATTACCCTACTCTATGAAAAAAGAAAATTTTTAGACATTTTGCCTGCAACCCTTTAGAATCACTTTGTTAGAATTACTCTTGGAAATTTGCGTTGAATTATGATACATGTGGATTTTGGACTTATTGATTTTGTCAGAGTTCGGGCTTATAACCACCTTTGACTTACATCATATTTAATTATTTGCGAAGATAAATGATCTAAAAAGTTTCTTACAGTAGAATTGAACTCAATATAAATTTCAATTCCAAAAATAGCTATCGTATTTTGTCAAAACATTTGAAATATATCGTAAAATCCAAGGACGATATTATGTGAAAATATTGACTGAATGTTGAATTATCTTCATTTTTAATAAATGCAATATAAAACATAGGTATTTTTAAGAACAATGTACACAACGATTTATTTACATTGCATGGATATTCTACCATTCGAAAGGAAATCAGTGAAAAAGAAAATTGTTATTTGAATTTAAATTTTAAGCAAATAATGGAAGTGAGTCATGTAGAAAGACTTTTGGTAAACATCTCCTAAATTTCGGGGACGTAGTATGAACAGTTCGACAATTGTTTTTCAAAATTTATAATACTTTCCGTCAATGGGTAGTATTTATTGGTTTTGAGGGGATTGATGATGTATTATATAGGCGGTGCTTTAAATAAGGCTTGCAAAACGAAATCATAATAATCTAGTAACTTTTAATTCTTTTTAAAAAGAATATTTTATATTCCGATTTATCAATATATGTCTCTTTACAAAAGTAAATATTGTGCATCTGAGGTTAATTTGCTTTTAATTACAACTGATGGCAAATTAATATTAATTTCAAAATCCTATCGAAATCGGTATTAATTAATTTAAAAAGGATAGCCTAAAATAACTAACGCATAAAATGATTTCAATCTTTAAGAAAGTTGAATTTTTAAAATACATTGCCTATGATAATGGAGTAAGCTTTACTAGTTTAGTCTTTATGTACATTGGTGGATAGTAAAACTTGATTTGTGAAAGCAATTGGGTATTTAGTGAGTTCATTCTTGGGATATATATATATATATATATATTTTATTTTGAGATATTATATATGGTAATATCAACGACCTATGATGGAAAATAAACCACAAAGAATTGAATACATTTAGCTTATATTAGTAAATATGCATCCTTTATCAACAAAGCCGTTATATAGTTTTGCTAAGTTCCAATATTTTATATATCTCAGTTATCTTCAAGAAAAGTCGTAAGCTTCAATCAGTGTAAACTTTATGAACTTATGTCTATTAGAATGGCAAATTAATTGTCTCCATCAAATAAGAATTTAATTCAAATTATTTAAGAGAATTTTAATTTCAAATTTTAATTCGAAAAAACATCTATGTTCCTCTTTAAAGGATTACATTTTCAATTTCTTACGGATTAATTCTTGAACACGTTTCATAATTACCTACATTTTGAACTTGGGGTGTGCGATACACTTGCCTCCACGTGGTGCACCAAGGGTAGCATACTCTCATATGACAAAAAAGTCTATCGAACCGGCAGTTGACTTCTGACTTCAACCTGCCATTACCCCACTGTATGTCATATTCGACTACTTCCCAAGTACTCACCTCACCATTTTCTACCTTTGTGTCTGTCTCTTTTGCATCTTTGAAACACTCTTCTGTTCCACCCTCCTCCTTATTGACTTTTTTCACTTTATAATTCCTTCCCCTCTGTGAGACTTGGAGCCAACTAAAGGGTCAATGATAACTATCAAAACGCCTGCCCTTTGATATAAATAAATGAATAAATAAATAAATTTTGATGTTATTATAGATCGGAAGGTTTTGATTCACATATGATTAAAGATCCGAGTACGCTTTCATAAATTGTATTGAAATTCCTTATATCAGATCAGTGATAGTAGGCATACTTAAGCTTAGCGTTTCGCAAGGTGTGCAAAGATTTCACAAAACAATGACATAATTTTCGAATTCATTTTAGGCTATGAAGAAAGTCTTGGCTTATAGTCTTTCCACCCCTTTAGCGATGTATTCAGAAGATTCCAAAAATAAAGTTGCAATTCCTAATTAAATTAAATAAAAAAATATTTTTAACCACTGGGATAAAATATACATTACTTAAATTTAAGCACATCTTCAAATATTTGCTTTTTGGATCTTGCAACTATGCCATGCATTTTAACAACCAATTTAAGGAGAAGCAAAACTAAGCATGGTCATTGCAAAATTGTGTGATACCAAAAAAATGTAGAATTATATTTCTCTAATAGGGCCTCTATTTAAAGGCTGTAAATAGTTATTCAAACCAATGTGAATAACTTATAAAATTAAGATTGTTGTTTGGGTGCCTTTTATTACAATTTAAATATTTAAATACTGATATAAATCAACGCCTTTGGTATTTCTTAAATAATTAATGATAATCAAACAGAAACACTCAACTTGTCGAAATCATTTCATAGTAAATTGTTAGAGCATCCTCACTTAATCGATCTAACTTAATTGCGGAGTAATATATTCATAGTGAATCTGTAAACATAGACATTCACTGCGTAATTAAGTATTATAAAATAAAAAAAATGATTTGGCCTGCTAAACTACGTTAATATGTCAAATATTAAAACACTTATGGTTAATATAATATATTGTGTCACAAATGCAATTACTAATTAGTGTTAGAAATCCTACAAATTTGGATTTATTGAAATATTTTTTTCTGTGCGTCCTCATTAAAATCCCGTTATATCTGGGACGATATTTTCCAATACGGTTAGCGATTTCATTCATTAATCAAAATAAAGGATTTTTTTGTCTACTACCTGTTAGGCTTGGCATAAACTAGTGAACTCTGTTCCTAGTTAGAGAAGAAAGAGCTTAGTTGTGCCTTTGGTTTTAAGAATAATTTTATGTGAATACAGGTTGTCACCAATTCGATTGGATATAATAATTATTTGTATTTCTAATGCATCGTTTTTAAGCATCTGTGTCAGTATTAAAGTACAAAATGATTTTTATAGTATATTTGTGAAAAACAAAACACTTTATACGGAGTACGGTCCATTTGAATCATGTGATGACAATTATCCACCCGAATAAAAGCTTATTATTAACTTTTCAACATTAGACTTTTACGTGTGCGAGCAAATTAGAGCTTATCGAGAAAATTATCAGTTCACAAGCAAATAAGCAGCATATTTAGACAAGTTGAAGATTAGATAGAATTTAGAGAGCATGACACTCAAGATAAATCAAAAGTGCGCAAACAAGACTTTCAGGAAGGCGGAAATTCCAAATTTATAAGAGGATATATGATAAAAAAGAAAATAAGAAAGAGTTGAATGAGGAGCTTTTGAATAGGGCTTTATGAAATATCATCCGGATAATTCTAATATTCCCAAGAGAACATGTATAAGCAAACGCCTTTGAGGGGTGGATGAAACCATTTATAAGCCACAGAGTAGTGTTTTGGCCGATCCTTCGATCAAATTGAAGTAATGCCTAACTTGCTGAAAAGTCGCAATATGACGATTGCTATAATGGAAAATGTGATATTTAAAATGGGGTTTTTATAATCACTTAAATATATTCTCCAACAAAAGTGGGTATCATTTTAGCGCAACATGAGGAAAAATTTAAATCTGACTTATAGAAATGATCTTTTCGTTTGACGTTTATTTATATAAAATTACTTTAGCCAAAGTTAGTAAGAAAGATAATGTGATTTTTTCGAAATAAAACTACAGCTTAAATAGAGGAGTAATCTTTCATATTTTTCTGTCTCTTTTATAAAATAGACTATGGGAGATGTAAATTTGGAGCCGTTTCAAAAGATAGAACGTTTTCATTCCAAATTACGATATCAAATCGGTCTATTGAATGGGAAAGTTTAGAAAAAAAATAGCTTCATGTGAAAAAAACATTTTTGATGGTAGATTTCTTATTTCTATTAAGGCTTCTATTGTATTTATAATTTATTTAAACATTAATTTGAATGAATATTTAAATAAAAATGTATTTAAATGCGATTTTGAACATTTCAGCAACAAGTTATACATGAATTCGCGTAAAATAGGTTTTGGACTAATTCTAGAGAATAAATATTCAATTTCATGGTACTGTTCTAAACTTTCCTAGGTCTTGAATAGCATTTCTCATATTTAGTTCAACCAATTCCCAGTGTTTCGTATTCACAAAACGTTTAAATGATGTATAGCGTCAGTGCTCATCACGCTATTAAAACATATTTCCCCATTGGTGATGTTCTAGCGGCTTCTAAAGTATAAGAAAACAAAATTTACAGTTGTGCACTGATAACATATACCATCCTACACTTTTTAAATTCTAGGTAAATAACGTTTGCATTTTTTTCATCATTATGGGTAAACATGACAAAAATATTTATTTATTTATTTCAAATGGCAGGCATTTTGACAGTTATCATTAGCCCTTTAGTTAACTTCGGGCTTCACAGAAGGGAGGAACATTGAAGTGAGAAAAATTCGACAGGGGGAAAGAAGAGCGATTCACAGATGTAACAGCCAGACAGACACAAAAGACAGAGAAAAAGCTAGATGAATACTGTGGAAGGGGTCGAATATGACATAGAGTGGGGTAATGGTAGTTTGAAGTCAGAAGTCAACTGCCGATTAATAGAATTTTTTGCCGTATGAGTATACGTTGCCCAGGGTGCACCACGTGGAGGTAAGTCTATCCCACACCCCACGTTTTCATTAATATAGAGGTTGAGTGATATTGAAATAGCAAGAATAGAGACTTTTATTAAGTACAAAAATCTTGCCATAATGAACAATTCCATCATTATTTTTCATGAAGAATTACAGTGCTATAAAATGGTTAACAAGAAAGTGAACAGACTAAAAGGCATAATTTAAGTATTGAGAGGATGTTGAGAGGGTGGTTGTATATTTTAAAAAAAATTGATTACATCCATTAAGAATAAAATATGGTTTTTAAAACAGATGAAGGATAGCTGATGGATGATGAAGATATAGACTTTCAATCGAATTAACATGAGGCATAAAATAGGAAATCGGACATAAAGAGAGGGAGAAGAGTTGCTTAAAGGCTTGTTTCCATAAAATAAAGTTAGAGTATGCAAAATCGTCACTAATTATTATTTCTTATGAAAGTAAATCCTTAGAAGTAAAAATCGTGACAGAAAACGGGGAAAATTGAATTAAAAACCAAATTATATACAAAGAATCACAAATAAATTATTAAAGGAATATATTTCAACAGCAGGTAACGGTGAAACGTAAAAGCTTTCCTTTAGAAGAGTGTAATTGGAAACACCCACAAGACGAAGGCAGTACTCGTTTTGGAATTTAGTGAAATGCGGCAAAAAGGGTGCGATCAAAGATTTGGTGAATTCAATCAAAAAAAACAAATTTATGATTCCGAACGGATAAGAAGAAACAGATTTGCATAGACATATTTAGGAGAAATGATTTTCTTGATTTAGCTCAAATATCAAAGAATTCTTTGATATTCATTATTCTCTTTAAGTAATTTAAAATAAAAAATGCGAATTATGTCACTAAGATAAGTAGTTCCGGTGTTTTGAAAAAAATATATAGGGAAACGCCAGTAGTGTTTCAGATAAGCAAAAATCCAATTCACCACCGGTAAAAGTGCTCTACTTTAACATAATTAAGTCGACAATTTGTATCGATATAGACTCCTGTTACAAGCACGGCATCATGTAAGACAAGTCATCAAACTGGAGAAGTTGGAAACTGAAGAGAAGAGCTTGCGATTGGTATTTTCGCTATTTTGGTTTTTTCACAATTTTGAGATAAACAGATTTTCCAACCGCATTTATGTTCAAACATTACGTATGAAGTGCTCACTGAGTAGACATTTGCAGACTTCGTTTCTACTCTAGCGTACATCTACTAAGTTCTCTTACATTGAAAATGCATTGGAGCTGTCGCGTACAATAATGGAAGCTAATGCATAGCCGAATGTTATCTAAACTGATTAATCTTGCTTATTCTATTTAAATTATTAAAAAGAGAACAACGCAATAAAAACTATAGGTGAAATTTGGCTCAAAGGATTCTAAATTAACTGCCGCAATGCAGTAGCAAGAAATGCAAAATTGTAAACACCTAGAATCAAGGACAGTAAAGTTGCCACCTTTCACATTTCTCGCTTCAATTGGGATAAATTAGGACTAGAATGAATGCCAATTTAGAATATTTCGTAATCTGCAACAATGGACTTACGGTCTTAAGTAACACGCAAAACTATTGAATGTCAATATACATGAGCTAAAAAATAAGGAAGATAATTGGAATGGATGCTTAGCTTCCATGCTTAACTAGGTCCATAGTTATAAATTGGAACAAGATAAAGTGCAATTTATACCAACCTCTTGGATACAAGCTCCATCCAGTGAGAGTATCTTTGTAGTTTTAACAATAGCTTCAAGACTCAGACGGTTGACAGATTCATCAAGAGCTGATTTGCCCTTCTCGAGTGGTGCCGGTAGAGCCAAAAGTGAAGAGCCGCCTCCAGTAATGCAAACAAGAAGAAGGTCACCTGCCTTCATATTTGAGGCCATTTTGGCCATTTTTAAAGAGGCCAAAACCACCTCAGCATTGGGTTCATTTGTTCGAGGACCATTGAAGATAAACACATTTGGTTTAGAGCCATCATTGGTTAGAATTTCATTAGCATCACAAAGACTAAATTATATCGAGAAATTAATGGTATAATCCTTAATACTCAGGATATTCTTTTATTTCATGTTCAGTTGGTTGAGGAGAGCAGCAAACGACATTTTCCACTCGTGAACCCAGGATTTTCAAAGCTGCCCTTGAAGAAATAAATTATAATACTGAACTTACTTTACCAAACTCAGTGCAGCCTTTCCAAATCCAAATATATTTAGCTGCCCAGGGACAGAATATGCAGTACCATCGACTTGAATTCCATCTGGAATTAAACTGATCGATTGCCTTACCTGAAGTAAAAAAAATTAACAGATAGCAAACAAAGCCCATAACTCAAATCGATGCTACTGATAAAAATTATTGAAATCGTTTTGAGGTTTAAAAAACTTAAAAATTCCCAATAATCATAAAGCTTTAATATCTAATTAGAAGCTGGCTTTCTAGAGGTATTTTTATAAATTCCTAAATCATTATTTCAATCATAAAATGCGAATTCTTAGTGCGGCTTACCAACCGATCTGGTAGAACTGCTTCAATACCCTTCTCTAGGATACTTTGAAACTCCGAAACATGGGACATTTTTCGTTTTTCCTCGTTTGTGACCTTCGCATAAAAGAGGTAAGACGAAGATAAATTTAAGCGTTTAAACTGTTAATGAGCTTAGTGTGTTTAAAATCACTTAAAGGGCTTTAAATTCCAACCTATGTTATAAGTGATTGAAACTTTAAAACTCAACATATTCTCCATACTATCAAATAACTCATTAAGCAATTTTTGTATTTTTGCGTTCAGGAATGCTCCTATTATTTTGAAAGAACTGCAAAGGAAATAAAAAAATTTAACCTAATATAATTCACCATCAGTGATTTCTTGATATAAGACAAATTCACTTTTCATTTATTTTCACCTATTTAATGAAATGTATCGTGGTTTCAGTATGGTATATTTTTTTCTCTTATCTTTTTCGAGGTTGTTCTGACCGAATATATTATAGGATGTCGTCCAGAATGTTAACTAAACGATTAGAGACCTTGGATTTTTTATCATTATGGCGCACTGAAGTTCTTCTTTGATTGAATAGCGTTTTGTTCAATTACTATCTTTTCATCTTGAGAGTCGTATCGTCTTATCCGGAAATTTCTTTCTCTTACGCTGGATTGATCTTATAGTACTATGAAAAATATGACTCATAATGAAAGATACCTGAGCAAAAGAATTAGCTGATGCGAACTTCGTTTGCGTTTGATTCCTTGATATTCTTCCTTTAAATGTAACTGAATGTCATGATATATTGTCTAAATTGAAACGACTCACTCAAATCGGTATGGGTGTTTCTACCACCAGCCTAACCGCTCTTTAACCTAACCGCTAAATTAACTTTCTTTTAAGGCACCGTTTTGTTGATTTACTTATTCCATGCCTGAGAATAGGTGCATGCCTTTGAGTTCAAATGACGGATTATCAACGGAACTAATTTGAAAGAGATAGCATCGTAGATACCAAACACAAAATTTAAATAAGATCAAGTTGTTTGTAAACCGTGAAGATCTATTGACGCCACAATGCAATAAAATTCGCTAAAATACTCTGCAGCTTGAGTTAAATAAAAAGTATTATATTCTCTAATTTTGTTATCCTTTCCAAACATTATGCCACAAGTGCACTTCATTATCCATTATCCTTTGATTGGTTTTTCAATTATCTATTTCCTTTGACATATGGACTCTTTTCTATTACTTAAAACATCTAAATCATTTGCCAACGCATGCACCCTCGTGTTATCAGTGTGGAAATTGAAGGTATTCCAGCTATTAATCCAAAGACATCGGCAAAATGAAAGATGGGAGTAGAGAACTTATTTAGTGAATTTGCGTGAAATACAAGCTTATTCATTGGTTTGGATAAAGGGCTTAGTAATTAAATAATATTTAGAATAAAAGAAAAGAAACATACAATTACTCATTAATATCGTCAAGAAAAGTTAATAATTGGCAAATATTGTTCTTTTTCATGGTTAAAAGCAGTGTTAAATTAATTATATTTATCCTAATTAATTTGGTTCCAGGGTCCTGCGCTCAAGGACTGGTGGAGAGGTAAAATGAATTATAATACAGGATTTTGTTGACTGTGGGGTATGCGATAGACTTACCTCCTCGTGGTGCACCCTGGGCAACGTATACTCAT
>UZAE01000413.1:0-24037 GCA_900617975.1 Rodentolepis nana | reverse complement strand
GACCACTTCAACAGTACTCACCTCACCTTTTTTCTACCTTCTTCTTTGAAACACTCTTCTATTCCCCCTCCTCTCGATTTTCTTTCACTTTGATGTTCCTTCCCCTCTGTGAAGCCTGAAGTCAACTAAAGGGCTTAAGATAACCGTCAAAACGCCTGCCATTTGATATAAATACATAAATAAATTCACGACAAGTGGAGACTGTGAACAGAAGAGTGATTCACAGGTGTGTGAGAGGCAGACGGACACAAAGGCAGGGAAAAGGTAAGATGAGTACTGTTGAAGTGGTCAGTAGTCAACTGTCTGTTTATAGACCATTTTACCGTATGAGTATACTTTGCCCAGGCTGCACCATGTAGAGGTAAAAAGGGTTAGAGATAAGAAAATAAATTATCAAGGAAATCGAAGAGAAACCATTCATTAATAAATATGTGAACCCGAATATTAAACTGATCCTATACGTTTGCAGTAAACAAAATTTTCAATTACATTTGTTCTACTTGAAATCCCTATCTCATAGCCTTCATCCCAATTTGATATTATCCTCTATATTTTTTAATCAACCTTCAATGAACATTAATATTTTTCTTAAAAATATATGAACGAATACTTGTTTTTTTATGTTCCATTCGCACCCGAGGAATCACATTCATTACTTACTAATTGGTGCCTCTCATTAATAGAATTATATAAAGTCCATTCCAGAGTTACATATTATTTTACTACTAGTGAATGAGTCAACTGCACAATTAAGTGGCAACTTAATTATGTACATTTCTAGTTTTTTTCTACACTTTCCAACATCCACAAAAGGCTGCAAAGTTTCATATGAATATCAATAACTATGTGGGTTAAAGATTAGCCTTGCTTCTTACATTGTTGAGAGTTCAGCTCAAATAAGCTTTGACTAAGCCTTAATAATCCTCATTGGAAAAGATAATTTTGCGTAAAATTCCTCCTGAATTCAGCTAAGCTATGTTTACATTGTCTGGGATACAGAGTGCATGGGGAGAAACACATTTATGGCAAAGTTGGCTAATTACAAACTGATCAGTAAATGAATATACTTAACTCAACTCTGAATGAACATAAATCACCTATTGGTTCAGAAGGCCACTGCACGCAAGATCGAGCCTGCCCCAACGCGATCGGAAGCACGCCACGCCTTCCTAATTATTCTTTGATCATTATTACTCTGATCAGAGGAAGGAAATAGTTTGTTTTATTTTATCATCACAGAGGCTGCCATGAAAGTGATAATAAGAACTATAACTTTGGTACTATTTACTCAATATGGTCTGCTCCATACTTCATTCGTCGGTACATTTAAACAAAGCAATGTAGTCGGCTCATCGAGTTTATTGGTTGTGCTAGTGGTAATTTTTGATTAAGTAAAATTCTAATTGAGTAGTAGAACTCCGGGCAAGGCTGGTCCTCTTAACACCACTTCTCTCCTAATTTTTTCAAATTGAATCACTAATTCCGATCAAATTATCTCTGTTATTGACAACTTAAATGATTACCAAAGCATTGAAATCCCTCATGCATAGGAAAAATTCATGGAAAACCTCTCTTCCACTTCAACTTTAAATACTTTTGAAATGTGTACCCAAAAATTTCAGATTCACGATATTTAATTTTTAATTGCGATACATTTGAATTCTTACGAAATGGTTAACTTTAGATTATAAACAGAGATATCGAATATTGCAATTGGCAAACAATTCATAATTTCGCTTACACATTGAACACTTGCGTTCGTCACGTTAGATTACTGTACAGTTCTTGTTGATATATATATATATATATATATATATATATATATATATATATATATATATATATATATATATTGTTTACGCATGATTTTACTCTGAATGAGTGAATACAAATCCAGACTCTTTATAGCAATGAAGATTTTGAGTACAGTGGACAATCAGACACATCAAAGTTTATTTTGCTCCAAGTAACCATTGATGTAAACTAATGATAAAAAGTAACTTGAGATGGTTAAAACAATCACGACTTTTCAGGTTAGAAGTGTTCTTGGCATGGGAAACACAAACTAATTGGAAGGTTAGTTGATAAATGAATAACATAGGTAGATAGGTAGTGTAATGGATCTTATTTTCAAGCTCAAATTTGATTAAGCACTTGATTTACACTCTCTCGTATTTCCAACATAGGAGGGGAAGAAATATCTGGGATGAAGCTTTTTTGTCGAGGCAATAGGCCATCCTGAGGACACACCAGAACAGAGTACTTTCTTGAGGTCAGGGTATTTTGCTCTATTCGGGTTGCAAGTAAGATGATGTTGAAATAGTGGTCAAAGGAAATAATTCTTACGTCATTCGAGAAAGGATGACGCTTTTCAATTGGCTCTTACTTATCTGATGCTTTGATCTGTAATCTAACTAAATGTATGTGGAATAAATGCAGGGCCACAAAATTGCAATAATTCTATCCTTTTCAGGAGAGTTACCTTCTCCAGCTTTCAAGCAGATACTCTAAAACTATGGCCAAAGGTGAGAAATGACATGATATTCAAGTTCATGTTTGAATTTCTGTTAATCGATTTTTTTAGCGCACCCAAACAGACTAAATGTCGTGTAAGGAGCAAGCGTGGTCACGAGTGTAGAAATCTCTCAGCCAACCGCTAACCAAAAGCGAGTTGAAGATCGTCCAGTTCTTCGCAAAATGATCGGGAGGTTGTTCGCGTAAGTGAAGTCTTTACTGCAAAAATGAGGCGAGATATTGCCGTAATATTCATACCACTTCTGTCACCATTCATTCATTCATATGTCTTTGTTAAAAATTCTGCTCAAATGACAACATGAAATTGAACAACTTCGTGATAAAAACGGGTAATTACCGAACCTCCTACACGCTATGAAATCCAAAATTGGCCCGTCACTAGCAGTCTCCACGCCAACTTCGCCTATAACATCATGGCAATTCCCAAAATTATGTCCGCTTGATCGCCAATCACTTCACACGCCTAAACATGCGTGCAAAATAGGCAGAAGGGTCATTTTTATATAGTGAACAGTAAAGTGCCCACTTCATTGTTGCTTTATAAATTGCACACACACTTATTAAGATCTAAAAAGTCATTTCTTATTGCTCTGTAGCAATTTGGATAAAGCACTCAATACCTGTGATTTGTCTTATTATTACTGAGTTCTAGAACTAGTTAACTATTTGATGCAAAAGCAAATATTTACTTCTCAAAATTGTAAACTTTGTTCTACTTATTATAATTTGGTAGAAAGCCTTAAGATGGAGAATAATTTAGGCTCATCAACAAAATACATTACCAGGTGGTAATCATTTGGCTAATGAAACGTTTTAAAAATATGATTCATACCTAGTTGTGAAGCTGAACATCAATGTTAGTGGCAATCAAGGAAAATTTGAGAAATTTGTTGAATTATTGACTTCTTTATTGAGGTTGTTAAATGTTGAATTTAATCACTTGGCACCAATTTATTTACTAACTTGAGATTTGGTAAACCAAGTGAGGAAGACACCTTATTTAAATATCGGCAATACTAAAAATGTGGCCAGGTATTGCTTAGAATTCATTGAAGCTAATGGAAAGTTGTAGTGGATTGCTACGTAAGTGAGCCTTACCTTATCCTCTGTGGAAAGATTCCTTCAATATCATAGAGAAAACAAATGACTGACGTAGAATACCTCCATCTAACCTGAGTGTCACAGACACGGAGCTTAGTCACTAACAGAAGTTAGTTAAACTACGCCGGGCTGGGAATACCCGGTGTTGCTGACTTCTTGGGGTGCGCAATAGACTTACCTCCACGTGGTGCACCCTAGGCAACGTACACTCATACGGCAAAAAGTCTATTTATCGCCAATTGACTTCTGACTTCAAACTACCATCACCCCACTGTATAGTTGACCACTGACTTCAAACTACCATGACCCCACTGTATGCCTTGACTTCTGACTTCAAACTACCATGACCCCACTGTATGTTACAAAGTATACTCATACGGCAAAAAGTCTATAAACCGGCAGTGGACTTCTGACTTCAAACTACCCTCACCCCACTATATGTCACAACTTCTCACTTCAAACTACCATCACCCCACTGTATGTCATTGTGTATGCGCATACGGCAAAAAAGTCTATAAACCGGCAGTTGATCTAACCCTAACACGGCAAAAAGTCTATAAACCGGCAGTTGACCTCTGACTTCAAACTACCATGACCCCACTGTATGTCATATTTGGGCAACAGACCCATACGGCAAAAAATCTATTAACCGGCAGTTGACTTCAAACTACCATCACCCCACTGTATGTCATATTCGTCTACTTCCACTTCAAACTACCATCACCCCACTGTATGTCATATTCGAAACTTCAAACTACCATCACCCCACTGTATGTCATATTTGACCCCTTCCACAGTTCACACCTCACCTATTTCTACCTTTGTGTTTGTCTGTCTGTCTGTTTGTCTCTTTTACATCTGTGAATCACTCTTCTGTTCCCCCAACCAACTCGGCACTTTCTCATTTTCATGCTCCTCCCTTCTGTGAAGCCCGAAGTCAGCTCCAGGGCTAATGATAACTATCGAAACACCTGCCATTTGATATAAATCAATTTTGCTGCATAAGCCATATCTTGACCATTGATTGTCTATTGCCTAAGAGTTCTCTGAGCTCATGATCGCAAACATTCTCAGGCCTGGAGGCCGAGCTTGAAGGTTAGGGGATAATTAGCACACCACTGGTTCCGGAAAGCTCTTTGATCCACCAATTTTAGTGCTGTGTTCCCCACAAGGTAGTCAGTAAATATCTCTCGTACTTTCCTTACAAATCTTGGGGCAAAAATTTATATGCCCTGTTCATAATAAGCAACTGGATTAACGAAATCTGAATCCATACGCTATTCACAATGCCTATTTTATTTCCATAGGTGGCCAAACTTAATCTGTGCATAGCTGGTAATTGATAATTACACCATGTCCATTAGAAAAAATTGGTGGAAAATTATCGAATTCTAACTCTGTTAATGCCCAAATGTGACAGTTACAAGGTACTCTGAGGTAAGATATAGTTATTTTCCATATACTAAACGGCCGAACTCATTTTAATCCAGTAGGACTTTGCTTTTGTTCACATATATTTATCGATTTGTCTGTTGTCTAACAAATTGTTCCAGATACGTCTTTGTTATCTAACTTCACCATATAGTTCCCCTTTAGTATTTTCAGAATTAGTTAACAATTTCCAAGGTTAAATTGATTTTCAAGCATTGGTAAATTTTTCCCGTTTTGAATTATATCCATAAATACTAAGATTAGAGGATTGAGAGTAGAGACAATAGATGTAAATTTCCATCATCTACACATAGCATTCCACTACTAAATAGTAAGCATATGCGTTCCAGTAAAGGGAACAACTTGCAATTCTTTCAGTTGGTGTTTTCCACCATGTGAAATGTTTTATCACTTATTGCACATTATTCTTATACACTTTAATTCTGTCGTGCGTATTGACCAATTTTTGTCTTAGTCACATGTGAGTGATCGGGTGGGTGTATAAACGCAGACAAGGTTAAAAATTGCTGTAGATAACCTTTATCGGCATCAAAATATTCTTGACATATTTCAAGGAGTCCGTTTAAACTCGAAGAGCCCTCTGGTGAATTTAAGAATCAAAGTAAACCAAAAGGCATATACAAATGATGGAAATATTTGTGCCATCGATTTACAAAATCCCCTCTCACCCACAAAAATCATAATGAAGACAGACGGCAAATAAAGAGGAAATAATATTGATTAATATATTGGATATAGTTATTAGAATTGTAAACAAAACTGGTTTGATATCAGGAAAACAGCTTTTATTGAACTGCGTATTTTTGAGTATGGTTTTTAGCTTTCTCTAAAAATGACTCATAGTTGTTTGTGTAGAGGTCTGCGACATCCGGAGATAAGGGATCATTCAAGTTTGGCTTTGATAACAAGGAGCAGAGAGATTGAAGTACTAGGACAATAGTTAGCCTTATGAAATAACAGGAAATTACTTTTTGAAACGTTGAAAGCTGGTGACCATTTTGGGCCGAGTATATCCAAGCATATTTGACCATTCTGGCTTATATTTGGATGGAAGACCTCTGTCGTAAATTGAACCTAAGGAAACACGACAGTAAGCACAAAACTGAGAGTACCTTTGGGGGTCTAAGAGGATACTCAGTAGGGAATCGTATCTCGAGATAGAATAATCCACCTTCATAGGGGCTATTTGCCTTTTCGAAATAGTCTCTTAACATGCTAACGTGACTTACCGGACCAATTATAGTTCCAGTCCAATGGTACACTAAATTTAAATGAGTAAATTCATATCATTGGCAAATTACGATCATCAAAATTCACAGGTCCAGCGGAGCAGTTGGCTGGTGAATTAGCAAGAATATCCTGTACTTCTTTTTGAAGTCGCCTCTGAGACATTGTGCGTATGAGAAGAGTTAAAAGTATTTTATATAAGCATGTGAAAAGTGACCTCTGCAACTGAATTGAATGAGATCTCACGCATGGACTTTGTCAGATGATAAAAGGTCACTTCATAAACTAACATAGTCATAGTAGTGAAGGACTGCTGAATATTCTGTGTTATAAAATCATAAATAGCTTGAATTCTAACTCTAGCATGCATTTACCAATATCAATGGAATAGATGTGCCGGCACATCTGATTTCACAATCTCAAAATGAAATATTGAAATCGGTTTCAAATGTTCTCCCATAAGGAAATGACATTTCTATCAATTATACCAGAAATATAACCAAGGAACTTTGTATTTGTAGTTTGACCCACTTGTCTGGTTCAAAGTGATAATCAAATTTTGTCCTGTGTCTAATTATAGCTCTTATTAATCTCCTTCTGGGAATGGAATTCTGAGCTTCAAGGTTTTGAAACATGCCATCTGTTGTGCATCGATCAGCAAACAGTAGTTTAAATGATGGTCGTCGTCAATTAAAAGTACTTGTAAAAGTCAGTAAACAAGGTTCTATATTTCTATATTTCTTAAAGATGACAATGAAGATTGCATTGATTCGGTACATTTTTGTCTTAGATCAGATATTAATTCAATTGTTAACATGCAGAACTCAGTGGGAGTTTTCACTTAGCTTATCTCTGATGATCTAAAGACTTTTTTAACTTACGAAATCGCCTATTTTTGTGCATTTGAGACTCAGTTGCATAAAATCACATTTTATTTAATTCCGCAATTGCAATAGTATTTTATGGAAATATTATTTAAATAGGCTTGATTCCTATAAGAAGGAATCACACTGTAAGAATTTATTCAGAATATTAGTAAATAAGTTCAATTTTCATTTAAATATACATATATTAATTCTGAAAATTTTGGGAACATATGAAAAATGCATTATTACAAACATCGAAATTACTTCCACTTTTAAGTTACTCATTAAACGATTACTTTAAATATAGTTTAAATATGTATTGTGTTTTAACCAAATAATGACTGAAATGTAAAATAAATTGTGGGAGTTCATAAGTGCCTTTACTATCTGAGAAATGACATCGAGGACAAAGACCTATGAAGTTTGGAGTATTTTTAACTTTCACAAATTTTAATAAGGATGCGATTGCAAAACTCAATGAGCTATTGGATAATCAAAAACTATGTTCACCTCCACCTCTTTCATTACGAATGAATATCCAGCTTGCTTACTTGAAGGCCTCTGGACTTGACGTACTAAATGACTTATTTTTAGTTAACCTTAAATAGCTCGATCAAATTGACAGCCTTAATTTAATTCATGTTGCTGGTTCGAAAGGAAAGGGATCAACTTGTGCATATATCGAAAGTATTCTACGAAGAGAAGGCTATCGTACTGGACTACTCACGTAAAATCATTAACTCGATGATTACGTTTTTTCATAATGAATATATTGAAATGGCATATTTTTAAAAAAACAGTTCACCACATCTCATAAATGTTGAAGAACGTGTTCGAATTAATGGCCTACCTGTTGGTAGAGATGTGTTTGCGAAAGAATTTTGGAATTTATATGAAAGATTCGAAGAGAATAAGGTAATTTCCAAAGCCGAAATGGAAATTTCAAAAAGTTCAAACTCAAATTTAATTCCATATGTTTTTTAAGAGTATGTATTTTCCGATGTACCCGAAACCCGCCTTTCTTTCTTTTATCCTGCACTTGGCTCTACGCCTCTTTTTATCCGAGAAAGTAAGTTTTTCATTCCTATTTGAGCAATTATTATATCATGATTGCCAATTCTTTTTCAGGTTGACGTAGCGATATTGGAAGTTGGTCTAGGTGGTAAATATGACCACACGAATTTTATCCGGTAGGCACAGTTGTGTCATATGTTACTCGATGCATAGCATTTCTTGTGAATACTAAACCTAACTTTGGGCTGCCGATGCTTATATTTAAAACAATGGTTTAGGATATGTTGCATTTTGCCTTTAGCTGCCCTCTCGTGACTGCAGTTACCACAATTGAACTTGAGCATATAGACCTTCTCGGGGACACAATTGAGAAGATAGCCTGGAATAAAGCTGGAATATTCAAAGTAAGAATACGATCACACTGAACCCTCTCATCTCTTATCATGCCTAGTAAAAAGCTGTCATGATCTTTCTAGTCCAATGTTCCTGCCGTTGTTGGTTGGAATCAGCAAAGTGAAGTCATGGATGTCTTCATGGAAAGTGCAAATGCAGTTGAAGTGGGTTCGAAAACTTGTTATTCAACTGCTGTTTTCTTTACTAATAAATATTAGTGTGTTTACCACTTGAAAGATCAGGGTTGGCAACTATGGTTTGATTGTAAAGAGGAATTTGTCCTTGGCACTTTCGATAATCTTTCATGTAAAAATGATCATTACTCAACACTCCTTTAGCTGACTTAGGGGTTGACAGGCATGGAATTAGCGATATATCCATTTTAATATCGAAATGAATAATAAGCGAGTGCATGTAAACACGCAGATTCTGATTTGTAATAAGGCAATACATCACAAAGAGCAAGACTAGAACTACCTTCGGGTTTGAGTTCATTTGTACTCTAAGATGGGTCTTTGTGTCTGAGTTACAGGGATTTTCCATTGACCAATACTATTACGTCATACTTAATGAAATGGCTACTAGTTTCAGTAAGCCCTATGAAGAACGTGCCTGTATGTTCTTTGGGCAATTTTTTCATTGTGTCTAATAATTGTATGACAGGTGGTTTACAAAATTAGCACTTACGTTTTCGACTCGAATGTTCCTCCACATCACGAAAATATCCGTTTCCTATTGTTAGTTACTTTTCCCTTTGCATCGTTTTCGTCTTAACTCACTTTCCCAATTGTGAATCAGATCCTTTTATGCATCTTAAGTCATCTTTCTTCACTTTATGTACCATAAATCATGTAACAGTTTTTTTCATGAACTATTATTGCAACGTCTAGAAGTGCTTTATAGACACTCATAATTACTGTGAATCCTGGTCAATCACACATTTGTCAGCCTTGAGGTCATTCGTGTGTGATTCTAATACTGTGAAAATGTAATTGGGGCAACTCTACCAGGTTCTTTCTTCACAGATATCTGGTCTATACCAAGTGGTGTTATCTTGAACGAAGAAAGGACTGGGAAATAAACTGACCCTTGGAATGTTGTACTAGAAGGTAATGTAAAAATGACTAATATCTCTTGATTTTCGTTTCATGCTTAGTGCCCCCTCTACATTGCCCCGAGCTTGGAAGATATTGAGAGTGAATCGCGTGGTCTGAAGAACTGGAAGCTTCTAAAGCAAACGGTGATGGATGCTCCAATCAGAGGAAATAATATTTCTCTAGCTCTCTCTGTTGTTTATCTATGGCATTCAGAAAGAAACAGATTGTCGACAGGAGCGGAATCCTCATCCAGTAAGTTGTGCACAAACCTTAAACCAATTGCAAGAATTCAGTTTGATGACTATGGGTACCGTAGCCTTTGCTGAAATGTTTATTTTATCTATTAATAGTCTAATCGGACATGCCAATTGGTGACTGTTTAGAGGTGTGACATGAAGCTAAGTCATCATAAATATAAACAATATTATCACTAAACTGTTGCCCATTGCGATAGGACTGTGGGGACATATGTGTATACATTAAGAAGAAGGCAGAAAACTTGTAACCCCAACGATACATTCGCATACGTGGCCTAGAAATCCAAAAATGGATAGTTTCATGGAAGAAGCTGAAAATTCTATTCATTAACACGAAAAATATTTGAATCGTCTTTTTGATAAACTCTTTATTAAACTTTACATCTACCTCCAGTATTTCTACTATCATGGTTTAAGTGGCCAATGTTTTTTTTTTCAAGCTAATAACAATATAGTACAATACATTTTAATTGTAAATGTTTTGGGTTGTATAGGTGTTTTTTCTTGTGCTAAACATTCTTCTTGAATTTGATTTAGAATCGATCTTGGCAAGGCCTCTGTCATTCACTCCAACTGAAATTCAAATTGAAGGTAAACAACCAATGGAAGCTGAAATCACCTATCACTAGGCTTAATGTAATTTGATATCGCCTCGAAACACGTGCGTTGATGTTAATTCCATTCTCTTGGTTCCATTTTTCTTGCAGGCGCTCTTTCAGCTCAAGTGGTTGGCCGATTTCAGGAGGTGGATGTTTCTGAAAACGTTCGCTTTTTCTTAGATTGTGCTCACACAAGTGTGAGCATGGAGGCAAGTGCAGTGATATTTTTTAGGTTCCCCTTTGCCTTTTGTTTCTTTTAGCATCTCTTCTAGGTTAAGTTCTGCTATTACATTTTTACCCTAAATCCAATACTATAGCGTGCTCTATTGGATGTTTTTTCTTATTTTCTTTTGAAGTATGCATGTAATGAAATTACTGAATTGACTGCCTATCATAGATTAAATTAAGCTTTACGGGCTTAATTTTCTCAAGCCAAAAGAAAAGTGGCCTTAACCATAGTCTTAGTGGGAACCGAAGTTCACTAACAAGTCAATCTCTTGAAGACACATTAAGACGTCACCCCTTAAAAACTCAGATAGAAAATTTAATTTCAAAAACAATACTTTCGCACTAATAATATGCTAATAATAAGGATCCTGTTGAAGACTCTCCGACTACAAATAGCACTTTCTGCTGAATGGGTTTTGAATGCAGGAGCCTTTGATTTGATTAGTAGTACCACGTTATCAATAGACTGGAAATGCCTATTTCAAGTCATTGCTTGGTAAATGTATCGCTTGGCAGTGATATTACTTTATTAGTGTCGTTTGGGTAGCCCAATTGTCAATTGCACCGCCAACAGCTTCACAGTGGAATATGTATTTCGAGTTAGTTTCTCGTACCAATTCTTACCTGTTTACTTGGACATGAGTATTTCACGTAAAATGCTATCTTGACGTGTATACATTCCACTATTTTGATTCCAGCTTATTGTATAGACTGAATTTAAAATTCGCAGAATATGAATTACCTAGAACTTTGAAAGTACATCTTCGTTGTGATTTCGATTTTACCTTTTTGTATTAGCAATTAGTTCAAGTGCCTCGAAAAATGAGATGTCGACTGCCTATTAAAGACCAGACCATTTGACACAGCATAATGAAGTTGTTGTCATTCCTAAAGAACCATTTCTTCTGACTCTTTTTTTCAGCAGATGCTCATCTCTCCCGATTTCTTAGTTGAGAATCGGACTGCTTAAGTGATGACGGGAATGTCTACTACTACTACTTAAAAGAGGTTTATTGTGTGACTTAAAACAGGAGCGATATAGAGCTATTTTTAATCATTACTGTTGTTAACACTAGCTTCAAAAGTTACTTTTCCTATTGGCTCAGATTGCTTTCCACTCGTATCAGCATCATCCACAACCTAATTTTGGAGGTCCTGGCGCACAGACTTTCTCTCTCTAAGTAGCACAGCTCTTGCGGCTAATGCCTCTATCCAAACAGTCGTCCATCTATGGGTAAAGGTTGTAAAGTCTGCGAATTAACCTTTTCTCCATCGCTTCTCCTGTTTCGTACTAAACGGATTGCCCTTGTATTCCCTATTTTCATTTTCTACTTGTTCAGTGCATATTCGTCTCACCCAGCTTAAATTATTCTCGCTTTCAAACTCAGGAATATTATTGGGTCCTTGAAGGGTAATTCTAGCGTAATTGAGTGTCTTTTAGAGCTTTAGTAGCTTTACTCAAATTAGATCTACTTTAAATTAAGATGAATTGTGTCTTCAGTTTACTTTTATTAATTCCTGTTTATGAAATTATTTAAACTGATTTTGAATTTGTTTTTTTTTTTCAGTGTTGCAGCAAATGGTTCGAGACTTGTAATGAATCCTCTAAAACAAATGAGTTTGTTCTTAAATCCAATTATTGGACATTTTAGCTCTTCTTTGACTCAAAATATATATATTTTTTATTTAGACAACACCCTTATAAAATTTTGTTATTTACTGTTACCGGCAGTCGTGACCCCCTGGAAATGCTCTCAATTTTGAAGGTTTGCTCTGCTTGCACTTAATTTAGTAAACATATATCTGAAATGCCATGTGACGCACTCTATTTTTAGAAGCACAATTTTGATGCTGCTTACTTCGTTGATTACGTGAGCGGTGCTTTAAGTAAGTGTGAATTAGCGCGCAATCGATAATGCTGTGAGGTTTCCCCTGCAATTGGTTAATTAACTTTTTACATATTACATTAAAGAAAGACTTCCCAACAAGCAACCACAGCTCTCTGTATGCGTTACACAATGGCAGAAGCTGAACTCTTCAACACCGTGCTACGAGCTGACAAATGAGAACTTCCCACAATTTATTTCGCAATTACAAAATTGGGATGGCGAATCAACGCTGCACCTCCCTTTTGTAGATGTGTCTACTAGGAAAATCAACGTTTTAACGACTGGTAGCCTATACTTTGTTGGTGATGTGCTAAAAGTTGGTGCACCCATAGTAATTGCAATTTGTGTGCCAATATTTCGAATTTCATTCACACCATGAATTTTTTGGTTTTAGCTTCTCAATCAACCGCTTAGGTGGATATGAAGGATGTTTGGATGATTTCATATAAATGTGCATTGCTATTTATATGTCTCGATTTGTTATTTTTTCAATAAGTATTGTGATTACTTTACTAGTTATGACTTTTTCACTGCAATATAAAGTATTTGAAATATTTGGAGAACATGTTCTCATCTGTAAGTATTGGGCCTGCTATGGATTCGATTCAACTGTGGGAACGTGATGACATGCCACCACGCCAGGAATGGGAGGTGGGGCCGTACAACTCTGTGTGCATCGACCGTACAAGCAGTGGCCAATCAGTAGCCTCTGTTTGTTTAACCCAATCCGCCATCCTGATCATGATAAAGCTCCCTGTGTGCGCTCACTCTACTCACAATAACCCTATTGAATAGACGTGTTCGGTGGTATGCATCTGTTTCCTCTAGAGCTGGGGTATTGCTTAGCTGGTTCTGGGAGTCTAGGTAGATGTAGGAGAATGTGCCACAGAGATTTCTGAGTGAGTCAGGCTTTACTAGTGTAGCAATCCACCACACAACTTACTCTATTGTTAACTTTAACTAATTTAGTTATAAGATAATAGAGATTTGTTACCGAATCCACAAAAGATCCATGATTTTGAATAAGAACATATTCGTAAGGGAGCCGTGTTACTATGCTTACGTGTTTATCAATCTATTTGGCCGTTGAGGTTTTAAATTTGTACTGACTTCAATTCAATACTATGTAAAATTGGTCGTAGTTTGACCGCAGCAGATGTTGAAAAATTACGATTAAATGCTATTCTAGCTCACTTTACATTACACAAAAACGCATCGACATTCAAGTAGAATTCCCTCCAAGAATAATTTTTAATAGCAGATATCCGATATTGTATTAAAATATAGGAAAATAAATTTTATCCATGATTTAAGGCACCTTTCATAGTTGCTTGTCAAATGGTCAATTGAAAATTGAGAAGAAGAAGAAGAAGAAGTAAACAGCGACAGGTCTATCTATCCCAGTAAGACAATCTGCAAAGACGAGTATATGTAACTTTAGTCTATTTTTATCTACTATGGTCTGGGTGCGCTATAGACTTACCTCCACGTGGTGCACCCTGGGCAAAGTATACTCATACGCCAAAAAGTCTATAAACCGGCAGTTGATTTCTCACTTCTAACTACCATGACCCCACTGCATGTCATTTACGACCGCTTCCATAGTGCTCATTAGTTTCTCTACCTTCGTAACTGTCTCTTTTACTATTGTGAATCACTCTTCTATTTCCTTCTTGATTTTCGTGACTTTGATGTTCCGCCTCTCTGTGAAGCCCCAAGTCAACTAAATGGCTAATGATAACTATCATAAAGCCTGACATTTGGTATAAATAAATCTTCTATGCTCTCTACAAGGAGAGCAAGCCTTACTTCCAAGTCTTACAATGTTAGAATTCAGGAGCAAAGGCTTACGCTTTTGTGTAAATTGAGAATACTTCAATTTGTGACGTGTGTGTTCAGACAAGGAGCTTACTCATTGTACTAAAATGGTGGATTTGATAAGCCAAGCCGGGGGGGGGGGGGGGCGGGTTGCTGATTGGCAGTTGGCAAGGTGTTGTTCGTACTCACGACCGCACTTACTCCCTACGCGAAGTTGCGTTCCGAACCCCAATCCTGTCTGGTCGCACATTAGACTACCTGGACAGCGATTACAACCCTTTACGCTCCACTGCACGACATTTAAAGCTCTAAGATGAGTAAAAATTGGAAATGATTTGGCGAAAAATATTCCATATTTAGGCAAAGTATGTGATCATTATTTTTATTATATCGAATGGCAGGCTTTATGATACTTATCATTAGCCCCTTATTTGACTTCGGCTTTCACAATGGGGGAAGGGGGATGTGGGATGGGGGGGAGGAGAAACATATATTTAGACTTTAGAACAGTTAACAGTAGATCATTAGTTGACCTCTGGCTTCCCAGTATCTCTGGGTCTCTGTCATTGTCTTTAGGGCTGGAAACCGAATCAGGTGCGTCTTCTCCATCTCCTCCTGTGGGTCACATAGGGGGGGGCATGTTGGTTGAGCGTATACTCATATTCTGTGAAGGTGTCCTGTACGCAGTCTAAACACAGAAATAGCTTCGATGCTTGGCCAATCGGCTATGTTGGAGAGTGCCGCTGTCCACGGTTTCTCCTTTGTTTAAGCATCAAGTACTCTGCTTCTTGAAGTCTAGAATTCTGTCCTGAGTAAGCTCTTCATTGTATGAAAAGACATCGGTCGTTCTATGCCTTGAAAAATTTTTGTCCCCTTCTTATCAAGTTTGCCATCAAGCTCATTGCCTATAATGCTGCTGTTTAGCTTTTTCTCTTAGTAACTGATATAGTTCTTTTCATTTGTGTATCTCGTCTATTTTGGGTGATTTTCAGTTTCCAGTTGACTTTATTGCTAACCACGAGTCCTAAATAATTACCGCTTTTGTGAAGTTCATATCCAAAAAGGACAACTGTCCTAACACTATCATAATGGTCCCCACTTCTCCTTCGAGTGCAGATCTATTTGGTGCCGAGAATAGTTCAGAGAAAACACCTGCACCATCGTTTGCATGATTTTCTACGCATGAGCCGTCAGTGAAGACCTGGAGCCAATGATCTGTAAAGTAGTTTGCACTGATTGTCTCAAGGGTGAATAAGCGCATTTGATCTGGAGGTGTGTCTGCTTTCTTGGAATGGCCCAGTGGTTAGTTGCAAAATGGTACTTCGGTGTCCTCTAATGGGTATTTTGGTAAAGGGAGGCTTTCTGGTTTGCCTGCAGTTAGTAATGCTTTTTCAGTTTTATTGTTTTTTGTATCAGGCCAGATTGCGTTGTTAAGGTGTCTTGGCCTATTTTCGTAGGTGCTGAAGAATTTGTCCCTGGGAATGGGCAGTAGCATTCTCCTCTCTTCTTTGACAAAGGAACGTATGGTGGTGCCCCCTGTAACCAGGATTATTGCATTAGTGGGTGGTGATTTTAGTCCTCCAGTAACTAGTCGTAATGCCCGGTTGTGCGCCTTCTCGAGCTGTATTATTAGTTGAATAAACATCTTGTAAGTGGTGTTTAGAGTTGAGTGTGCACAGCCCCAAATATACTACCAGGGAGGCGTTTCAGTACGTTCAGTCTGTTGGCCGCTCGTTCTGCTATTTTGGAAGTGTGCTTTTCCATGTTTGTCTTGTGTCAAACGTCACTCCGAGTTAGGTGAACTCGTTGGTATTTTTATGCTATGGTAGGCCAATTAAAACGTTTGATATGAGGTTTCTGATAACCATTCCATTGTTGTCGCATCAGTTTGCTAAAAGTCTGAGTGCATAATTTAAGGCAGCACTTTCCGTCCTCTTCTGGGCGTTTTTCTTGGGAGCGGAATACCATATAACAAGATCATTTGCATAAAGTAAGCAATTGTTGCCCGTGACTGTCTATACCAGTTCAGCTATGTCATTGATGAAGACGTTGGAAAGAGTGCAGCTTGTGACAGCTCCCCGTGATGGGCCTATTTGTAAAAGATTAGAATTGGACATAGCGTTTCCATATCTGACTTTACATTATCTTTGTCCAATGAATGCCCATATCTGACTTTACATTATCTTTGTCCAATGAATGCTTTCATCCAGTTTATCATGTTGTTTCAAATTAATCTTTGCCGATTTTAGAATTAAATTCTCTTTCCATATTAGGTTATATGCTGATTTGAAATGGATGGATACAGCTATAAGAGTTTTTCTTACATCAGGAGCACCTTTGATATGTTGGTGGAGCGTGACTACTTGCTGGTTAGTTGATCTTTGTGGCCTTGAATCTGCTTGTTCGTTTCTAAGAATGTTAAGCATTCTTTCCATAAGTTTAGTCAACATGCTTGTGAGGGAAATAGGCCTATATTTGTAAAGGTTACTAGAGTCTTAGACCTTTTTTGGTATTGGTATTACTATGGAAACTGCCCATTTGGTAGGTACTGCTTGTAATAATACGACTGATAAAACAGCCATCATGTTTCACCTACCTTGAGGATTTGATACTTGTCTGCATGTTCGAAATGATTAAGATGATTACTGAATGTTTATTAATAAGCTTTGACATTTTGATCGTAGAACGACATTCAGAATGGGGAAATAGATATAGAATCCAAATATTTAAGCGAAAATCAGCGAATGAGAAATTTTAAGTTTGTCTTAAAACTATCCTAAATTTTACAGTTTTCTCAATAAATTGAAGTTATCGTGATCTATTAAAGCGGCGGCGAATATTTGACTATTATGGGAAATTCGTAAAGAATTCAATGTTTGATATAAATTAATACATCCGATCGTTTCGATTATTTTATGGTTGAATTATGTATTCAAAATGTTTAATATTCGCTGATGTTAATGAATTACTACAGAATTTCAATCGTATATGTCACTACAACAGATAGAAAATAACAATAAACTATCCCGACTACACTGAGGGAATTATTCTAAATGAATACTGCTATTTGCTATTACCTTCAGGTTAAAGTATAGATATTAGCTTACTTATTTATATATTAATGAAATAAATCAGAAACTATTTATTAGATATCTCTCAACGATAAGTAGATACAAAATACATAATGAATTAGCTTTTAATACAGTTAAACTATGTATTTGTTTTATTTTACTAAAACAACTTGTCAATTACAAAAATATTAGGCTGTAGCCGCAAACTTTATAACGTGACGCACAATGCTCATAGTTGCCTTTTTGTTGTTTACTCGTTTATTTGTGGCTCATTCAATTCCCGGTCTTTCTTTGACAAGTTATTGTGAAGACTCGTCAGTCGGTGACTGCACTGTCTGTTTTCTTTCATTTTTATTGGTTGTTTAGTCTTCATTAGAAGTGTTAGCTGGACGTTTGTCGTCACCATTCCAGTTTGGACCTTTCCTTCCTTATCAGTATGCTTTTTGATTTGCCACTTAACTAAATTGTAGGTTTGATCAGTGCATTTCAGAAAAGCCAACGTCTTTATATTCAAATCTTGGTGCTAAGCTCTTCGGTGAAACTCTTACTCAAACTGATATAAAGGTATTCGCTCTATTAGAAATAAGATTTTTTTAATATTTTTAGTTTCACTTTAAGAAACCTCAGAGCTGTGTTGAAGTTTGTCGCAAAACCTATGATCCCAAGGATGCAACTTCATTGGACTGGTATAAGACTCTTTTGCAAGGAATCAGGCTAGGTTATAACAGATACTGGTAAGTATGCTATTCGTTTGCGTTATTTGTTTTTTTTCATTTTAAGGTTTTCGGATAATATTCCTGTAATTGTATGCACCAAAACTCCTCGTGGGGAGCATTGTGAAAGACGATTCCCCCTCGGGTGTTTTCTTACTGATTCACAACCTGTTCCAGAAATATGCAAGGCTCAGGTAACAATATTATTTCATCAATTCAAGTGTCCTATTTGTTTTCAATGCTTCCCTCGATTTCTCTTGATAGGCGTTTTCAAATCCCTTTTGCTACTGTTATCATTGTTTCCTGTATGGTCGAAATTAATTATCATGTATTATTCACAGTTTAGACTGAAAATCCACCAATTATATCACTACGCAAGTTGTCACGCGTTGCTGATATATTCCTCGTAATTTATCGAGAATGTAGCGTTAGATTTTTTTCTGTTAAACTTCCTTTATGATACCTAAAACTTAGCACTTAACTTACAGCTATGTAGATGAATAAGCTCGGGTCACTATCAGATTTGCTGCAAATTGGTGGCCATGGACTCCAAGTTCATCGGGGAACAATAAGTAAGGTCAAGAGGATGAATACAAGAATTGTAGTAGCCCCCGATTTTGTTCCTCCTACCTAAGTCAACTATTATGAATGCTTTTTGGGTAATGATTTTGTTGGGTTTTCTTTTGGATATTGGGTTACGTGGAGATTCAATAAGTGGCCATATCCGGGGATTAAGTGTTTAGATCACCTCATTATCTATCAACCCCTTCTTTTCAGGTCCCCAACGCTCCCATGGGTTCTGTCAACATTTTAAATCATTTCGACTTCCGTATCTCCTACACTCAAGCCGGTCCCTCAAAATATCACATAACTTTAGTCAAATTGACTCCAATGAGGTGAGTCCTTTATTTATCTTAAAGTTTATCAATGTGTTTTTTTATTGCCACGCTCAACTTTTATGAATAAAATCTCCCTATGACACTGGGGGGGTGGGGGGGTGGGTTTATCTTCATCATTATCATTCTAATTTGATCTATTGACGTTAATTATATTATCACTTTTAGTTCGAATTTTCTAACCACCTTTATCTTCGAGTAGTTTACCAAATAGCTTGGCTCGTATTTGTCAAAGGGAACCCTGAGAAGTCCAACTTGGTAAAATAATATTCGATTGTGCTGAACTTTTGTGGCAATGTGCCTTATATATTTTTTTGGTACTTTCATTAATTTGTTGAAAAGGGTTCACAGTTTTCAACTGCTATTTCGTTCTGATATATGTCTGCCCCCTCACAGCATCAAAGATTTATATAGCCTTAAACCAATCTAAATGTCAATGGGCATGTTCATATTCGCTCAGATATTCACTAGAGAACAATCCGAACCAATTTACTTATGTAAGTATATAAGCTAATTGTGAGCAAAGTAGCTATCACAGTGTATGTTTATACGCCTATTACATAATTTAGTACGGTTTCACCTTGTTTTGGAAGGGTGCTTCTATCTTGTGCTTCTAATAGAGATATTCATCATTATGTATTCTGTTTCCACCAATTTTTTCACAAAGTTGATTTTCATATGACAAATGGTCACTCATTTCAATTTCTATGCACTTAAAAAGCTCTTATTTTGATTGTAATAGGTGAAATTATCAGTAACTCGGCTAGAACCCCAAACTTTTTCATAAAGTTCAAAGGTTTCTTTTGGGCGTAAGGCTTGAATATAGAATTCAAGTGTATTTATTCAATTTCTGACTTAGCCATACGTTATCGAGCTGTATTAAAAAGAAAGCAGATACTTATTAGTTGCTATAAATTCCTCAGTTATAGCAGTCACTAATACACCCACCAAATTGATACATTTAACATTTATTTATTTATATCAAATGGCAGGCGTTTTGATAGATATCATTAGCCCTTTAGTTGACTTCAGGCTTCACAGAGGGGAAGGAACATCAAAGTGAAAGAAAGTCGAGAGGGTGGGGGAACAGAAGAGTGTTTTAAAGACGAAGGTAGGATAAAAGTGAGATGAGTACTGTGGAAGTAGTCGAATATGACATACAGTGGGGTCATGGCACTTTGAAGTCAGAAGTCAACTGCCGGTTAATAAACTTTTTTGCCGTATGAGTATACGTTGCCCAGGGTGCACCACTTGGAGGTAAATCTATCGCACACCCCGATACATTTAACACAGTTTTGAGGTTAGTTTAGTTGGCAGTAAAAAGGGGTGATCGTTTTTCGATGCTTGTATGAAAGCTTAATACTATCCAATGCCTTTAAACCCTTCTAGCATAGCCCATGATCTCAAGGATCTCAAATGCTTTTCGGATCAAGCCTTAACTCTTACGGACGAACTTACTGAGCCATTCACTATCGCCTATACCTACAGCGTTACTTATGAGGCAAGCTTGTTTAATCTTCACATGAATGCTGAAACTCTTGATTAATGCCACATTGGACACATTTTAGGAGGTAAAGGATCCTAACCTCAATAGTCGCTGGAGTTATTTAGTATCAGACGCACCCAATTCTAGAATTCAGTGGGTCTACATTATTAATTCCGTCCTATTGGTCTTCTTCCTTACCATTCTCGTGGCAATTATACTTATTCGAACTTTGCGTGTGGACTTTATGCGCTATGACAAGTTGGACAGTGACGTGAGTTTTCGTTTACTTTCTAATATTAGCATATTTTGAGTGTTTTTACTTCTTCTTCTTATTTCCTTCTCTGCAGCCAAACGAAACACAGGAGGAGTTTGGCTGGAAATTGATTCATGGAGATGTCTTCAGAGCTCCATCCTACCCAATGCTCTTTTCGGTCCTGGTAGGCTCTGGAATGCAGATGGCACTCATGTCTGTAATTACGCTGTTCTTTGGCTGCTTCGGAATTCTCTCTCCAATACATCGTGGGGCTTTTGCGACCTGTGCTATCGCTGTTTTTGTCTGTTTTGGGGCATCAGCTGGTGCGTTACAGCCCCTGTTTGGTTAAAGCGTTTTACAGTCGCGAATACTTCTTTTTTTCACAACTAGATTGAACCACGTCTTTGTCAGTAGTTCTACTTCTCTTCCATATATTCACTTCCACCAAGTTTGGATAGGGCAATCTATCATATGCAGTTATTTGGGATATGAAAGCAATCTCAATTCTCATTTGACATGAAATAAACTAGCTCCGCTGTATCTTTAATTTAGGTTTTTTCTTCACCATGGATTACAAGAGTACTGTTAATCAAAAGCCATCCCACCAAGAATCGGTTGTGGGACTAGAAGTTGGAAGTAAATACTTCAGTTTCATGGATCAGGTTGCATTAGACTGATATAACCTCGTGGTCATGCCGATATCTTATTGTTTTCTGACCCAGTAAGGACTTTATATTAAGAATGTTATGCTCTCTGGTCGTTCTAATCATCATAAGCCCTAACAAAAAGTTGTCTCATTAACCAAATTGACCTACGATTTAGGCACAGATCCTAGAGCTCAATAATGACATGTTGTTGCCTTAATTATAATCTTTGCTCTAAAGTCACGCAAGGTAACGACCTTTCTATTTGGCACATTTTATAGCTATGCAAATTTTATGAATGGCTGATAAATTAAATTTTTCCTGGATAAAAATGGAAGACATCTATGAGTAGAAGACAACTCTTAACTGTAAAACTTAGAAGCGCACCGAATGTACACAATCTTATATAATAATAAGTAGGTTAACTCCCAAAGAAATTTTACGATAGAAAGAGAATATTGATCAACCAGGGGGATCTAAAATTCATGTCGGTACAGGTGTGTTAGCATCGGCACACCTCGGCACTTGTAACTGGAATGTTACTGGGAAGTCGACACACTACAACTAATACTGAAGTGTACTTTCATCAAAACCACTAATACACCCTTGTAAGCTCCCTTTTTCATTAAACAGGCTTCACCTCTGCATGCCTCTACAAGTTCTTTGGTGGATTGCGTTGGAAGACAAATACTCTGATGACTGGCCTTTTTGTACCCGGCTTTGTTATGAGTGTGCTTTTGTTAATCAACACTGTTCTCCTCGGTCTCAATAGCTCTGCTGCTGTCTCATTTACCACCATTCTTTCCATCCTCGCCATGTGGCTCCTGGTTTCTCTGCCCCTTTCTCTCATTGGCGCATTCTTCGGATTTAGGAAGAGGGTAAATGGCGCTTTCTCTTTTTTATTTACTTTTAACTTTTCAGTCATTCCCTTGATCCGCTTTGCTTTCTACCTCCGTCTTATTGTGCTTATCTATTCACATCTCATTGGGTTTGCACTGTTGGGCAATTTCAGTCTCTCATTCATTTGTTTATATTCTATCTTAGTTTACGTCTTATTTGAGCCCGGTTCTTACATTTTAAAACCAACTGTAAATAATTTCTTAGTCACTTTATTGATTGTTGGTACCATTGTTGGCAAAGTAAGTTATTGATTGCTTCAATTGTCTCACTAAAGCAACATGAGCTCCATGTGTCCATTTCTTACCACTGTTCAGTAAATCCAGGGTTTCTAACTTCACAGACGAGAATGTTAAATTCTTATTTTTTATTACTGTTAGTGCTAACTTCTAGATGGTTTAGGAAGGGGTGTGCGATAGACTCACCTCCACGTGGTGCACCCTGGGCAACGTATATTCATACGGCAAAAAAGTCTATTAACTGGCAGTTGACTTCTCACTTCAAACTACCCTCACCCCATTGTATGTCATATTCGACTAATTTCACAGTACTCACCTCACCTTTTTCTACCTTCGTCTTTGAAGCACTCTTCTGATTCCCCCCCCCTCTCGACTTTTTTTCCCACTTTGATGTTCCTTCCCCTATGTGAAGACTGAAGTCAACTAAATGGCTAATGATAACCATCAAGACGCCTGCCATTTGATATAAATAGATGGTTTAGGAAGCATTTAAGCGCAGCACAAAAATATTCAAATAAGGGTTAGGGTTGTGGGAATGAACTTATTAGGCTTTTCTTAGTTCATATCATGGGAAATGACTAATTGACTTAATCATTGACGGGAACTCTAGTGATTTAGTTTTGAGAGTTAGATCAGAAAATTGTCTTATCGCACTGCTGGGAAAAATAAATTTATTTTATTTATTTCAAATGGCAGGCGTTATGATAGTTGTCATTAGTCCTTTAGCTGACTTCGGGTCTCACAGAGGGGAGGAACAGAAGAGTGTTTCAAAATGTAAAAGAGATAGACACAAATTTAGAAAAAAAGGTGAGGTGAGTACTGTTGAAGTGGTCGAATTTGACATACAGTGGGGTGATGGTAGTTTGAAGTGAGAAGTCGAAGAGAAAAGGTAAGATGAGTACTGTTGAAGTGGTCGAATTTAAGAAAAAAGGTGAGGTGAGTACTGTGAAATGGTCGAATATGGACAAAGGTGAGGTGAGTACTGTAAAAATAGTCGAATATGATATAGAGTGGGGTGATGGTAGTTTGAAGTCAGAAGTCAACTGCCGATCAATAGACTTTTTGCAAGTCAGAAGTCAACTGCCGATCAATAGACTTTTTTGTCTTTGAAGTCAGAAGTCAACTACCGTACAGTGGGGTCATGGTAGTTTGAAGTGAGAAGTCAACTGTAGGTGAGGTGAGTACTGTGGAAGTAGTCGAATATGACACAGTAAGGTAAGATGATTACTGTGAAAGGGGTCGAATATGACATAAGTGGGGGTGATGGTAGTTTGAAGTCAGAAGTCAACTGTCGATTTATGGACTTTTTTGTCGTAAGAGTTTACGTTGCCCAGGATGCACCACGTGGAGGTAAATCTATCG
>UZAE01000412.1:0-24066 GCA_900617975.1 Rodentolepis nana | reverse complement strand
AGAGGGAGAGGAACATCAAATCGAAAAAAGTCGAAAGGGGGGGGGGAACAGAAGAGTGTTTTAAGTATGTAAAAGAGACAGACATAAAGGTAAAAAAGATGATAGCTTGAAGTCAGAAGTCAACTGTCAGTCTAAAGACTTTTTTGCTGCATGAGCATACGCTGCCCAGGGTGCACCACGTGGAGGTAAGTCTGTCGCACACCCCCAAGGTTCGCATTTAAGGAGACAATGAGAAAGAGGGTGCGATTTGGGTTATAAATCCAATTGGAAATCCTTCCTGAGCTTATTAGAAAGCCAAGGATGCAACAAAATCAGGGTAACTTTTGACTCTTCGAACTGACCAGTTTAAAATTTCGGACAATTAACGAATTGCGATGATTCCCAGTCGTGTGAATGACTGTTTTAAGACCTCTGTTAATAAATGGCGGGTACACGAAATCAGCAACATTCATGAACGATGTTGACGCGACATAGTCCAATCCCCAATGAAATGAAGGAAAATTCAATCCGTGAAAAAGTATTCAAAAAACTAGTAATGGCTTACTCCTCTCGCAAATCCCTCAGACACCCCTTGGGCCACTTCAAATTTACCTTCAAGTTGTGTCATTTTGTTATCAAAACTGCAAATATGTAGCTCCACCAAGGCTAAGGATAACTCTAATAGAGGAAAGATTTACACCTCCAATTCAACTCCTGTCTTTGAAAGGAATAATAAATTAGCTTTTTCATTTGAAAAGAGGTAATATTTTGTCAAATTTATACGACTCTGGTTGAGATAAAAATTTATTCTTGGTCGCAGGGATAATAAAATATATATTTCTTCCTACACAATTATTTCTTTACTTTTCTGTCGGTTTTAAGAAATTAAATCAACTTATAATTCTTTAAATGTCTCAATATTTTTCAATTATTAAAAGTTAAAAGAATATTACCTCTCAGGGAGTATTCATTAGAAACCCCCGAATATCTACACGGCTAATTGAACAAAAAGTTAAGCCTTCACATTTCAACTTACTTTCCCCCTTTGAGGAAAAGTGAACGGCGCCATTTCTGCCATTCACTAATTTACTCCTCGTGGCCAATCCCACCCCACCCCACCTCAATTATATGCAAGCATACATACAACCCTGCGGTTAGTTGGATTGGTCTCTCTCCCTCTCCACCCCCCCCCCTCCTTGACTCTAAGCAGCAAATACCCATTTACCGCTATGCCAGCTGTAGTAGCAGAATTCTCTTCTGTCTGTAGTCACTTTCAATTAAGCTGCTAGCAGGCATTAACCGTATTCTAAGCAATCACATCGGCCTGATTTCCCCTCAGCCCACCGGCCAGCTAACCTCCTCCGCTTTCCAACCCCCCTTCCCCTCCAGTCTTGCCAATAGCTTTGGGGCGAATATGTGAGTGTATGCAGTGGGCAGGAATACATACATATATATAATTAAGGAGTACATTAGGTGGACGAACTTTGTGGTGGGAGTTTGGTTGGATGGTGGTTGAAGCACTTATTGACAAATTGAAAGAATATTTATGTTTCCGCCTTCTTGTCTTTGTACTTTCGGAAATTAAATGAAAAGAAGAAGATGGGTTGGAATTTTGGCGCGATCTTTGGCTGTACTCACTGCTTCAAATTTTAGAAAGAACTTTTTCCAATTAAAGATCAACCTTTTTTAACTCCAGCATTGAACCAAAAGAGAGTACTAAATTCCGTGTTAAAAGAAAAATTAACATGTATATTGAGGGTGGACTTAAATTCGATATCACTATGTTATGAAATCATTCCAATTTTGCTCAGGGATCATATTGAGTGGATTCTCACAAGTCCCGCCTAAAATCCATGGGCTGGTTACTGTCGTGTACCCCCGTTATGTTTTTTCAAACACTGGGTGAAAAAATGAACCAAAGTGTCAATGTCAACGTTTAAAATAAAACGGCCACCCAATCGACAATAAACATCGTAGGCAAGAATTTTCTCTATAATCCAAGCGACAAATCGTGAAATTTGAGCTTTGAAAGGTGAGCCTTAGAATGCACCACCAGAACTCGAAAATGGAATGAAGTACCATTCCTAATGCCATAACTCTACGGTCAAAATACTTCTGGTCCCTTTCACTTTTTGATTAATTGAACTTCACTGTTACCCGATTTCAGTCGTTATTTTAAAATGAAAATTTTGAATTGTTCAACCCCTTTAGCAATTTATAACTATATAGCAATCATTATATTCACTCAGATGAACGCGATGTCAATCTACAAATCGGATAAACAGTTGAGGATGAATAATGTCAATAATGAACTCATAAGTAAATGGTATTAACTGTTACTTGAACCTTTACGAACTCTATTCGCTTAAAAATTCTTCTCAAAGCAAAGAGCTCGTACAGAGAAAGTTTCCATTCAATGAATCTTCCAAACTTTGAAACTAGGCATGAGCTTATGGTCGTTTTGACGAAGCCGGGCAAAGAGAGCAGTAAGTTGCACGGCAAACAATAAATGGGTGTTGGATTTTGTCTATCTCACATTATTGAAATAATTTATCAATAAGTGTATTTATTATGGGTGAATGAGTTATATACATCGTTAAAATTTATCGGACCACTTCGATAACAGTCTATAACACATTACTTATTAGTAAAATATATATAACGAAATTGGCTGTTACAAAAAGTTAAAATATTTGCAGGAATAAATCTGATGGAAAATTTTACGGTAATTTACTTGTTATTATTTACTTTGGGTTTACACAGAATAAAAAATAAAAATATTGGTATAGATATCGTGAAATTAATCACTTCAGAACTTGTTAGGGGAAAAGAGGTCGTTTGGGCCCCTTCAGAGAGAGAGAAAGATGCTAATTACGGTGAGCGGACCATGTGGTTATTGCTCTTTAGTAAGAACCACGTCAGTATGAAAAGCATGCTTTTATTTGTTCATACAGAGTATTGCAAAGGTGATTGGGAGCCCCAAAGTGGTGTAGCAGAACATATGCTAACAAAAGAATCAGTACGATCAGCAGTTGACTACAAATGAGACAAGATTAAAGTGACATGAATTAGAAATCAACTAAAATGCTCTAGGAGACAAAGAACAAAATCGAACGAGGAAAATATGCCTCAAAAGTGAAGTTATTAATTAACGAAGTTGTAAGACCAAAGTCAAAATGGTATAATAATTTCGAAAAGTTAAATTTAAAGGAATTAACCATTATTATTTGGTAATAATTATCATAAATGAACTAGGAACTGACAAAATAGCCAATTTATTGATGACTACAACTATAACTTAAATAGACAGAATAAAAGACGGAAGTAATTAGCGAATTCTTTATTTCGGAGTACTTAAATACTTAATGCATATAAGGTCGCAATAAGCTAATTAGAGATAGAGTTGTCTTGTTTTAATTCGACCTTGACTAAGCACTCAGTACAACTACTTCAATATGGTAAGGGCAATCTACTTACTTTTCTATGAGTTGTTAGGGTGAAAGGAAAGGTACAAATAAATATTATCCCCCGGACTTCGACCCCTCTAAGCACAGAAGTCTTAATGCCTATCACGGAGTCCATGCTCTTCGAGAGCGCGGCCGAAAGGCCGACAAAGGTATCATAATAATTCGTTTTGAAATGCCCTACAATGCCTGGTGTTTGTCCTGCAAGCAACCGATTGGCATGGGTGTCAGGTACAATGCTGAAAAGACAAAAGTCGGCATGTATCACTCAACACCAATTTTTGAGTTCTCGATGAATTGCGCGATGTGTGCCGGCAAGATCGTTATGAGAACAGATCCTCAAAACTTCGATTACATTTGCGTGGAGGGAATACGACGCAAAATACAGACATGGGATCCTGAAGAAAACGAACAAATTTTGGTGCCAGGTTAGCGTTACGCACAACACCCTGAAAGCCTTGCTCCTAGACTTCAAAGAGAGGCAGAAACTGTCCCTCGACGCAATGTACCAGGTTGAATATAGTGTCAAGGATAAGGAGAAAGCGGCCTTGACACATCCAGCTATCGCCGAAATTGAAGCGAATCGGGAAGGATATAAGGACGACTTTGAACTAAACTATATCGCAAGGAAGCAGTTTCGAGTAAAAATTGTTTTCTTTTTAATTTCTGTATTTATTAATCTTTTAGGAGAATAAGAAACTTCGGAAAGCCGTAGATAAGAAAGATGAAGCGTTGAAGAGTCGATTATCACTCTCCGGGACTCAGGTAAACTTACTGCCAGAAAAAGAAGAGGATGAGAAAAAGGCAAAGCTTATGTGCCTCCTCCACACAAGTATGTTGCTCATATTTTTCTCCAAGTTATGATTTAGAACATGTGGGTAAATCGATCGAAAACAAACTCAAACCACTGATCGAAACGGATAAACCCTCGACTTCTAAACGGAAAGCCGAAGGTAGCCATGCATTTGAGGTCACTAAGGAACGTGTAACTTCCCACTGGTTGCAAAAGCGGGCTAATGCTTTTGATTCAAGTGAGATTGTGTCTACAACCACTCCTTCAGCTCATGAGTCCCTTTCCAAAGCACTTAAAGAAGGAAAAGTACGAAAAACACGAAAAGAACAAACTAATCCACCAGTGCTTGAAAATGCAAACATTGAAAACAGTCTTTCTAGTCTTGTATCCTATGAAGATAGCGACTGAGATGCAATTGTACATAATCCTTCTTTTACTTTTATCATTACTTGAACATAATAAAGATGATATATCAGTTATAAAAAGCAGCACTTATCACAATAATAAATGGAACAGCCAGTTTTTGTGGGCGGTACATTTTACTCACTTTTTGCACTTCACATAGGGTGAAATGTAGGTTTACTACCAGATGGTAGCCCCTTTGCTCGGTGGCTAGAGAATTAAAAAAAAACATGGAAGAAACATCACAATTGGACAATGTTCTTCACTTGAACCTTAAAATGGAGACTTCCTAAATCACGTATTTAATTGATGCTGACATTGTTGCCTCAAAGTGGACTTCCTTTCTTACACGTCATTTAACCAAAGACCACTAAACCTTTTCGCTTTCTGAGAAAAATCCTAGTTTTGATTGAGAATTCGAAGTGCAAATGAAAGTAAATTTCGAAACCAGGCAATTGGGAATCAAACATCTAGTTCTCAATCACAAATGCATAAACTTTTATTCCTGATTTCGGAAAGAACTAACGCATTTTAATATAAATATTTATTAACAATGAAGTTAGGCTACGAGTCCAGATATTTTGAGTCTAATGGGAATCGACTTTCTCGTACCGTAAGCCACAGTATCCGCAGGTATGAGGGCCAGGTTTATCCTGTTGAGAAATAAAACTGAAATAAATTCCAGCACTTACCAAATTGATGTAGACTTTAGGATGACCTAGGGCTCCATGACCCCCATTGCAGGAAACTATACGATCTGTTACTTTCTTTGGAGGAACGCTTTCAATAAGTTCCAAGGCAAATGACTTATTCACCTATTAAGACGCATAATAAATAAATCGACTAAATAATCATAATAAATTTCAAAATATAGCGCAAATAGCACGAATTTACTTACGAGCTTAGCTGATTGCATGAAACGAGCGGAACGAACGTCATTTTCGTCAAATACCTAAAGGGAAAGTTATCTAAATTTTGAAAAAGCATACCGCCCCAGTATGAGTTTTAATCGCACCAGTTTTAATGGCATTTGGAACCTGCAAACTGGGTGGACGAAGATATTTAACAATGCTTCTTATCAGCCTTGCACTAAGAGACATAATTAACAAGACATAAACGACCTTGAATTTGACGGACAAGTTGACTTGATAAAAATTGTAGAAAAAATTAAAAATATTTATAAAAATAAATGATGTTTAAAATATGATAAATTTTTTCAATAAATTATATAAAGTAACACGGCATTTAGTAATTTTGGTTCAAAAACAAAATTGACATTTAGCCACTATGAATGGATTTATCGCATTACTTCAAGTTCCTATATGGATTGCTATCATCGCTCGCCCCTCATTCGCAGATGATTGCTTTTCTTATTTCACTAATCTGACAAATGCAGTTACCAATACTTATACTTGCTTCAGCAATGTCAGCCATCCGTTAGCAATTTGTAGCAGGTGCAGTGGAAACGTGACTGAATTAGAAAGTATTCTAAATGATAAAACGGCAAAAAACCAGTTTGAAGTATTGTGTAGCAGTTTTATTGGTAGAACACAACTAATTCAGGTATATTTTTTGTTAATAAATAGATTTTATAAACGTTCTCTCGGTAATGTAAATTACTGATTTGTTCTTTCTTTTTCGCCTTAATTGATGATGTTCCATGTCTATTTTCAGCCTCAGTCAGAAATTATTTCGTTTTTACTAAAAACTTGGCGCACGGCCTACTGTGATCAATGTCTATCTATGAGCTCCTCGGACGCTTACTATCCGGTTTGGTTTTATACTACTACTGAAACCTTACCGAATTACAACCTGTCAGCTTATAATAACCGTACTCTTAAATTTTTTGACCGTCTCAATATTGTTGTTGAATGTATTTCGCTTTATATTCAAAACACTAATGTATCCTTCCTTGATTCCGTTAATTTTCCTACATTTTCTTCTATTCAAGTTGACAAAAATGTTTGTCGGAATTGCCTTAATGAATACTCAGGCCTTATTCAATCCTACGAAGTATGGATTAATGAAGTCAGTGGTTACAAACAGCGCTCATTTCTTCTTCCTCTAGACATTAACTCTTTCTCCTACCGTAAGTTATGCATTGACGTGGTAGATGCTGCAAATCGTACTCACTTTGTTTGGTCAAACATTCTCGAGTGCTCGTCTCTACCTTCTCAGAAAGCAGGCTCCACTTTACTCCCTCTAATTATCTGTGTAATTATTGGGGTGGTTTTCCACGCTGCACTAGTCTGTTTCTTCCATAAACCAAGCCATGTTATCGTTTATATGCAGTCGAGAGTCGAAGCTACTACGGGGACCGTGCAACCAACAACCAGTAATGTTATGAATACTGATAACTCTCAGCTCCCTGTGTCTTCACTGCTTCGGAAAACCAGTTTTGCACCTGTTGCTAGAAATATCTCTTTTGACCTCTTAACCCAAGAAGACCATCTAAGTTACTGAATAATTATCTAATTCCATTGACGTATTTATATGAAATCATATGTATATATTTTTGTAATTATTTCCTTGAATAAGACGGTTGAACTTTTGTTCTTTTCTTCCGCTTGAGGGCCTTGTCTGTCATTTCTTCCAAATCATTTAGATGTTTTTCAATCAACTGAAGTAATAAGTACTTTATAGTTAAGGAAAACGTTTAACACTGGCATAAATCCTGTAATGACTTTAAAAAAAGGATATTTTTATTGTTTAGCTTGTCGGTCATCTTGAGTAGAGTGTCCTGGAAACTTTCAATGACATTTTGAACCTATTAGATTTGAAGTATTTTTCCTACGAAAGCAAAATTACGTTCGAGTCTTCTGTAGCATCGTACTTAGTTTCCTCACTTTTGGCATTTACATCGGACATTTTGTCGTTTTCGCGCACTTAGACGTACTAAATTAAGATATCGATTATTTCGAATGACGTATTTTCTAAATTTGGCCAATCAGTACGAACAGTTGCAAGAAATTTTATTTATTGAAATTAGGTAATTATTGAATAACCATGTGGATCCGGATCGTTTACTAGAATATTGGAATTAATCGATAGACGCAATAATTTATTAGATGTCATGCGTTCTTACTTCACTTACATCTCCAAAAGATAGTGCTTAAAATCCTGGAATTAACATAGCAAGCCTAAATAGCTTTTAGAGTAAGATTCATATTCCAAAGAATTTGAGAGAACTTTATTTCAATTTACAATCAGACATTTGACATAAAGAGCATTAAATTCTATGGAATATCAAGTCCAGTCAAATCTTTCGATTGCGCAGTAGTTTTTAACAAAGGTTTTCATGATTTATTCTTTTTGCTCTTCTTAACTGGCTCCTGATAGCCATCAATCCATTGCTTGGGAAGGTTGAAGGTTCCTGCAAAGGGGAATAGCAATAATACTACTACTTACCTGTTAGTAGCTTTGATAGTGCAATGCAGTGGTTTCCTTGGGCCTGTACAACCATTTCATTACCTGAACGAGGATCTTCAATCAAATTAGCCGAACAAGCCAATTTCGTTTGAATATGTCTTGAAAAGGCTTTCATATCAATACCAAAGTTTGTTAAGCCACCTATTCGGGTCTGAAAGCCAGAAAAAATAAGAATTCGTTAAGAAGCCTAAGCGAATATTTTTATTGCATGCGAGAAATTCGCACTGGAACATGTTTCATTAGATTCCACATTCATACCTAACCATGGAACACCATCACTGAAGCGATTTTCCGTGCAGTAATAGGCTAACCAGATATACAAAATTATAAACTATAGTGGTAGTTGAAACACCAAATGTCTAATAGCAACCCACAACAAATTCAATGTGAGCCTTTCAAATGAACTTTGAAGATCAAACTCTTTAGAACTTACAAGTGAGGGAGTAACAATTACGAATCACGTGGAAATTGTAAATAAACTTTATCAATAAAAGAAAAAGAATAGGGCACTATTCAGGACGGAAGAAACAGCATAAGATGTGAAGCTGAAAAACAAACCACACTACCGACGTGTAGAATTGAAATGAATTTTTACACCAGAATCATAAAGTTCAACTTCTCTGAATACCGAAAGATAAATTTTTCAAAAGATAATAATAGCACGTTAATTCTATTTGAAACAACGGTTCACGTCAAAAGAATCGATTGCGAGAATGATCAGAGTTGCCAATGTAAATTTAGTAAGGAGAGAATTGCAAATCACAAAGCAAAGATTTCTAAATAGTTCCAGTTGTGATTACAGTCTAATTCCACTCATAAGTTTCAGTGTTTGTGATATTCGGCAGCTTTTGGATAAAGCAAAGATTTCGAGACAATTAAGATATAATTGCGGCAGATGTGAAGGATTCTATTCATTTAAAGTCTCTTAAATCTCTCGAGTGCACATTAACTTTGATTGGAGGGAAGAACGGGCACTTTCTAAATGGCCACATTCATCTTTTGAGTTGGAAAAAAACGAAAATTACTGAGCGAACTCAGATAACAGTTCGAGATAATAGCAAAGATTTAAAGTAAAACAAGGTGGCAAGTGTGATACATCCTCCTGCGAAATTCCTTATTAGTAAAAGTAATAAAAAGGTGGTGATGGTGGAGGGAAGTAAGCAGACTGACTTACAACATGTTTTCCGTTCTGCGTGGCCTCATACAATTTTATCTTCGGCAGTGTGTTGCTAGTTAAACAGAGAGGACTCAGACCACTTTCTGGAGGATAAGTAGCCTTGTAGGCTACTTTCAGCCCCTTCGTCAGTGATTTGATCAAATCCGAAAAGGTTATCTGGAACTTTGGATCAGATAGGGTGCTTCCTAAGGCTTCCCTGAACAAATGCGCATCAGAAACACGCATTAACATCTTGTCTACAGTGATTAAACTTATTAAAAAAGCGATAAAATCAAAACACCAACATACTTTCTGTCCTCTGAACAACTCAAGTTGTTGGTATCGACATACGAACGAGCAATTCGACAGAGCTCCGATTGAGCAATACCTTGACCGACTCTATATCCTGCAGAAGTTAGCAAAGGAGCAATTTTCGATGTTATTATTCTTTGCTCCTCAAATGTTGGCGGACCGAAGTAGAAATTTCCAACTTTAACTGAAACAGGTTGTTGAATTTTAGCAGTTGGATTATTTTGATCTTCAGCATCTATCAATAATTTGTCAAAATCAGTAAAGTGGGCAAAAAGTTCCATAAGCTTTGGATGCCTTTTGTTAAAAGATGAAATTCGGACAATGTCTTTAGGAATGGTTTCAATGGTGATGAAACCTTCGTCATTCATTTTCTCAAGGAAAACATTAACCTTTTTAAAGGAAGTCTTCCTGATATCCAAATTCGCCCCCTTTGGACTGGAAGAAAAAGATAAAATTAACGGAAATAATCAAACGCACCATTCAGATTTCATATGCTTCGCATAAAAAACGTTGACAAGCAACGGTAAATCGGACTCTGATAATCTGCAAAGAGCGTACAAGAAGCAATACATCAACAAATCATCACAACTAAGTTCCTCTATAATAAATGCAATTTTGATGGAAATAATGAGGAAAAAATGTTTGATATCATACCTTTGTTGTCGTCAACTTCCCCTTCTTCATTTTGTTCAGAGTTTTCTTGAAATTGATCAGGGTTAGTAGAACTAGATTTGCTCTTTTCGCCAATTTTGAAGGATTGAAGTAAATGCGGTGGACACAACTCACTGGACGTTAAAATAGACACATTTTAGATTAGGAGAAACTATGCTCATGCTGACAACTAAACAAGTAGTATAAATTACAATAGTTTATCTTTAGCGAAGTGAAGAACTGAACAGTCTTTGGAGTTTGAATCAGAAACGCAAACAACAAGTGGCTTAGAAACTTGAATATCTGAATTTAAGTCAGAATATGCCCCTAACGAGAACACTTGAGGGGTTTTCGAATTCGAGACCAATGAATCAGGAGCAATAGCACTCCATGGTAAGGCACCTAATAAGAAGCGATCGATTATTAAACTTTCACCACACCTGACCCATTGTAAATTCGTTCAATTAAGGTGTCGCCGACATATCTTACAGGAATATTTGAGGACGAAACAGACGACAAGAGGAAAACTATTTTAAATGAAATTTCTTGATAAGTGAAACGCACCAGTAGGATAAAGCTGCTCTTCATAAACAAAAACATACGGTACTTCGTCAAAGAGATAGCACATTACATCTCGGCGATCATTCGTGTGAATCTTTATCTCTGTTGCAACTTTATCCCTGAAAATTATATCCGCATCTTCTGACGAAATTGCAAAGTCTCGGATAACTTGCTCTATCAACTTCTTTCTAAATAAAGATTATGCAAATACATTCAACAAAAGTTAAAACATGCTTATTTGTATCTCGAAGCGATGTGTGCTTTCGTATTTTAAAGGGCTTAAGAAATAACATCAATGGCACAATATAAGACGAATGCGCTTAGGCAGAAAATCTGCAAGCTGAAGGTCAACAACAAATTTGTTGCATACTTTAATCTTATAAGGTATAATTTAATACAATAAAATATGGACTAAAATCATGATTAAAATTATTTATGGGCAAATAATTAACAATTTAATTCAAAAGTACGTATTTAAAATTTATTTATTCAAATTGGTGTAATAGTTTTGACCTCGAAGAACTTTACAAATTTCCATTACCAAAAGTTTATTGGCTCACGAGTTTTGCTGAAAATTCAGGGATATTTGAATGCTCTATCTAGGATTTTAAAATTATATGAATTTTCGTGCTGGTGTTGATTTTGAACTTACAGATGAATGCGTATATCTTCCGAAACCCGTTTTTGATAAATACTCTGAAATTGGAATAACGTCAATTTTTCCTTGGCAAGTTGAATGTCTGAAATTACCCGGCGTTCTTGGTAATGTGTTTCCTAATCTAAGTCATTTATCCAAGATGGAGTTCAAAATCTTGTTTATTGCGCTCCCACAAGCGCCGGAAAAACACTTGTTGCTGAATTAATAACCTTGAAGCGTATTTTGACAAGTAATAAGAAGGCTATCATAATCCTACCTTATGTTGCTGTATCTCGAGAAAAAATGGTTTCACTTCAGGTGCTTAAAAATTCTGTCAATTATTTACTTTTAGAGAATTTTCGAAGGTCTTGGTGTTCGGGTTGGCGGATTTATGGGTGGTTCTAGTCCTGTTGGAGGATTAGCTTCTGTGCGCGTGGCTGTTTGCACTATTGAAAAGTCCAACAATTTAATCAACCGATTAATCGAAGAGGATCGTTTATCAGATTTAGGAATCGTTGTGGTTGATGAAATACATCTTGTTAGCGATCCACATCGTGGTTACTTACTCGAACTTCTTCTCACAAAACTCCTTCTTTATGGCCGTTTACATAATGTAAATGTGTCCAAATCAAATTTATTGAGCCAATCTTTCGAAGATATCAAAATTCAAATAGTCGGAATGTCCGCTTCTCTCTCCACAATTTCTATTATCGGTTCTTGGCTGCAAGCTGCCGTTTATACCACTGATTTCCGACCGATCCCCCTTACGGAACTTATTTATACAAAGGATTTGGTTTATCGGATAGTACCAGGCCAGGATGATGCCTATGAGTAGGTTTAGATTAGCTTATCGAATTACCTAAATCCCTACTCAGATGTATTGAAGCAGTTAATCCAACAGAGCTTGGTTTTTTTAAAGCCTCTTGGGATGGTTTACCTGTTATGGACAATGACGATGGAGTTTCTGAGTTGTGTTTTGATACTATTCTCTCAGGATTTGCAGCACTTGTTTTTTGTTCAACCAAACAGTGGTGCGAACAGCTTGCTGAATCTATGGCTCGTCAGGTTTCCCCTGTTTGCATTTTAAATGTTAAACAAACTCATTTTTCAATAGATTTACTGCTTAGTGGAGCCTTACCTTAAGCCTCAAAGCGAATGGCCACCGGATAAACTGAACAGTCCAGGAAGAATTCTTCGAAGTCATTTGGATGAACTAGGGCTTATTCAGTGTTTGCAACAGCTCGAACGTTGCCCTGCAGGATTAGATCCTGTTCTTTCTCGATGCATTCGATTTGGAGTTGCCTTTCATCATGCTGGTAAGTTTCTGTGTCATTCATGTTTCTTTTTAATTTAATTCACTGTTAATTGATTTACACAGTTGCCTCACGTCAGAACAAAGATAACCTCTAATTAGTCGCATAAATTATGGGGCAGAAGGTACTTTTGGATAATTCATGCTTTTAAAGTTGGGTCAGGCCTTTTTAAGAAATGACGGTGCCTTTTGAAATATTGAAAAAGATGTTTGATCTCTAAACAACTTCTCTTCCATTTCTGATATCGTTTGAAAATGTTAGAGACTATCTGCGGGCATCTTTCTAAGGAGATGATTGACATACCGTCAGATTATTTATGATCAAATTGGTAATTCTAAACTGGTGTAACAAAGAATTTACAAATTGATATTTCCTGTTACCATATGTATCGGCGGCATTGAGATTAATGCCCGAGAAGTCCGAGGCCACTGGTTCGATTCCCACATCTGACTTAACAATCAACTCCACTTGCCTGATTAATTTTAATTCTTTACCGCAAGGTTAAGATTGCAATCGCCTTTTTAGTATTGTTATATTCGTCGCTACCACCTTAGTGACAAATTGGGTTTGCGCTAGTCAAACTTCTTCCCGCATTCTTTTGAAATGAGCCTTCTAATATGGAAGTAGGTTTTGAGTAAGTTCAATGTAATCTATTGCATTTTGACCGATAATAAGAAACTACAGTAGAATTAATAAAGCATGGGTCATTCTGTGTTAAGTTGGCTTCTCATGCTGTTTGGCTACACTTTTCTTTTCCTCTTTTATTGCTTTTCTCGCTTTATTTTTTTTATATGTAAGTGATGTCTTATTGGGAATTAGCTCTAAACCGGTTCAACTATAATTTTCTCGGCTCTTTCCAACTTTTTACTTGTAGGTCTCACCATAGAAGAACGCGATATCCTCGAAATCGCTTTTCGAAAGGGTATCTTGCGTCTCTTGATCGCTACATCAACCCTCAGTTCGGGGGTTAATTTACCCGCTCGCAGGGTCATAATCCGCAGTCTCTTCTTTCATGGCCAACCTATTGACTACATCAATTACAAGCAAATGGTTGGTCGAGCTGGTCGTAAGGGCATTGACACTAGTGGTGAAGCGATCCTACTTTGCAAACCTCGTGATCTCCCGAAAGTTCGTCAGTTGCTTGCTTCTGGTACCCCTCGGGTTTCTTCCTGCCTTCTCACTCGTAGTGGGACCCCGGAGGCGAGTTTAAGAAGAGCTTTACTGGAAGTAAGTTAGTCGCTCAATGTTACGATGTACTTTTATGACCTAGTCTCAACCTTTTTGCCATCTTGGTCATCTCTCTAGGTTCTTCTTTCTATCTAGTGACTAAATTTTATCTGGTTGATGTTTGCTAGATGGTTTATCTAACTGGTCATAAAAGAATATACAAGGAAATTGAATGGAAATCTCTAGAGGTTAATTAAGTAATTACATTATTTGCACTTTTACACCATCCCCTGTAAATCAATTGGCTATTTTTATTAGTAATACAAGCAATCGCCGTATTCGAAATTTGAAATTCTGCATAAGACTTGTTCTCTCCGATCTGAGTTTTGTTCCGTCGATTGTGTCTCATTACTCTCTACAAGAATAGGTTTTAACTTAAGTGAATACAGGCCACCAGTTTAGAGCTCTGGTGTGTGAATCTAATTGTCAGAATATCCATTAACAAATTCAATGTTTAGACAAAAAAATTCAAAGCATATTAGGAACATGTTCATCACGGTTAACTTAAGTTGAATGAATGTGTCATTGAACTCCTTTTGTGAAAATCTCTCTTTCTATTAACCCTCTTGTTGACCATAATTAACCAGGGCGTTTGGCACATCAAAGGGTATTGATTTTGGCAGACGTGCATATTGACCACTGTGCCAATGGTGTGCAATTGGTAGATAGTAATTTCTTCTACTCATGAATACTTTAGGAAAATAATTCCCGTAAATTTGCGAAAGTCAGTATCTTATTCTTTTAAATACGATTAGGTAAAAGTCTGTTATTCATTTGAAACTAATGTGAAGTATGTTAATCAAACGTATAAGCTATCAGGTTCCACCTTCTGCATTTAGAAGATGATAGAAAGTTTTTCATGAATGTGTTTGATTTAAAGTGCTAATTTTGCTTTGTTTTGTTTATTGGCAAAGCATTTTTTAATCAAAGCACTGATTTAATATTAGTTTTTCTTTAGTAGAATCGTGTAAAAGTCTCTATTATTGGTAAACCATTAACAATTTACAATTTGCCACCTTTTTTCGAATGTCATTACCACGTTTTTAATTTAATTTATTTGAATTCAATGGCTTTCCCAAAGTGAAGTCGACTTGGTCAATCATAAAACTGTATGTGACGCCGGTTAACACAATAGTAATCTCAGTATTACTCAACCTCCCAATTGCCCCCACTTTAAATTGTTATCTATGTGACTTCTTCCTAGTCAAACATTCTCCTGCATGCTGTTTAATTGTTAATTTTGATTACTGTTGATTTTATACACTCTCAATATATATTATTTGCATTTAGGTAATCGCGAATGGAATTGTCGAAACTGTCTCCCATGCTAAAATCTATCTGGACAGCACTCTCTTAGCCGCAGTTATACGCTCCGATTCCGATTCATCTCAAACTCTTCGCCGCTCTCAGCGTCGTTCTTCAGGCGCCTCTTTTCTAGCCGAAACGGACTCCCTACTTTCTGCATGTCTAGACGTTCTACTTGAAGCTGGGTTGATTATGCGCCTGGAAGATGATGAAGAAGCACTCAGACCAACCCAACTTGGTCGAGCTGTTCTTGCCTCAGCTCTTGGGCCTCTTGATGGGTTGACTGTGTTTGCTGAACTATCTAGAGCTAGGCGAAGTGTCGCTCTTGATACCGACCTGCATCTTGTCTACTTGGTAGGCTTGCTTTTGTTATAATTTGAAAATTTGCCCGAATGAATGTGGGGACATAGGCGAAGAGTATTTAAAAGAGTGCACGTCTTCAAAATCGTAGGCCACGACGTCAATGCTCCTCGGTGTATGTTTTCAACAAATGATTACTTCGGGTCAATAAACGTGTCAGTAAAATGTGACTTTCTGACAAGAATGATACCAGGATACCTGCGTTTACCATACCTAATATTGTAAGCACATCTCTTAATGGGGTTAGGAGGTTTGTAAGAGAAGTAGGCAGTTTTAAAGTATGCATAAGCGTTCACAGAAATTGTCTTGCTTCAGTAAATGTTTGCATAATGTATTTGTTGGGAGGTAGATTAGCAATAACTATATCGGAAATCGATATTCACAGACACCATTGCACTTAGAATGACGCAATGCTCAAGTTATTAACACTGAAGGTTCAAGAAGTCAATTCGAATTAAATTTTAATGCATTGAAATTAGTTAGAATCTTATGCCTTTTCTTCCTTCTCTTCAACTCCATTTATCAAGTCTACCTGTCCTTATCAAGCCTGACAGTTGTCTCCCCTGGCAAGACTAGCAAAATCTGATATATTGGGAAGTAGGACTAACACGCCTGAATTGTACTTAGTTCGATAATTAATAAACATGCACAGGATATGTAAGACGGCTAAGGGGAACAAACTGAAGAGGAAATGATTGTGGTATAGTTGAAGAAGGTGGAGATAGTAATAAACGGTTTTAACGCAGAATTCAATAAAAATAAGTTACATTGAGGAGTTCGTTATAGAAACCTCTCAGTTTATTTACTTCCAATGACTAAGCGAAAGCGTTAAATAACTGTTAATCGTAAAAAATCTTTGTGAGTAAGAATGGTAGAATGCACGGCTTCAATTTGAACCCCAGAATCGTGTTATCGACTTCATTCCTTCACCTGTACGCAAATCGAAAATGTTAATTGACCCTTCGGTATTGCATTGTAGGTGACCCCAATCTATGTAAATCTGGACAGCAGTATCGATTGGTTTCGCTACTTGGAGATCTTCCAATCACTGTCACCACCGGAAAAGCGTGTCGCGGAACTGCTCGGTGTAGAAGAGCGTGGATTAATGAGATGTCTGGCTGGGAAACAGGTCGCTTTGAGGAAAGATAAGGAAAGTGCTAATTTGAATCAGCTTAGACGCTTCTATCTCTCATTAGCCCTGCATCGACTTGTGTGTGAAGATACGTTAGCCCAAGTAGCCGAGCGGTTTGCTATCAATCGTGGTTTGCTCCAGAGTGTGATGCAACAAGCGTCTACATATGCTGGTGAGCATTGGTTATCTTAACCTAACCCGTAGTTTGCACCAGCGGATCAACGTCTAACATGCTCCCTATGCGAAATCAGGGTTCACTGGTTCACTACTCACCACTTCTCACTCAGTGTGCGAAATGGTCCCTTTTACTAATTGAGGCTGACTAATAAAGTTGGGGGGGGGGGGGAGGGATTGACAGAATTCTAGTTTCTCCATTATGCTGCCCCTCTACTCAAGTTAAAAGATTAGTGTTCAGATTATTTTTAGTTGGCTAGTGACATCAGGGCCAATGTGCAGGCTACCAAACTTGAGATCATGAAACCGTTACCGTCTTAGCATTTCCATTGATGTGGTCAATGTTAGCTATGACCAAATGCGAGTTCTTCGTTAATGAAATTTTCGGATACCTTTCCTCTATTTTGAAGTATTTTTTAGAGTTCCAGAGTTCTTTGAAAGCCTACCATTGTGATACTTTAATCGCTCAGTCCCTTCAAATAGATTATCATTATATCTTATTCCGTTTTTTATTTCTAAATAGCCTTCTTTCTTAATTGATAATGTGGTCTTTGCAAATCAGGGCTTAGTTCAGTGATATACATGAGTAATGTTGAGATATTTGTTTCTCCAATTCAGGTATGGTAACGGTCTTCTGCAATCGCCTGGGTTGGATCCACATGGAACGCCTACTTTCTGGTTTTCAAATGCGTCTTTTCTTTGGTGTTTCCAACGAACTGTTAGATCTTATTCGTCTTTCTCCACTCCTGAATAACAGTCGAGCTCGGGCTCTCTACCAAGCTGGTTTTACATCAGTGGCTTTAGTTGCTAAAGCAAGGCCGAAGGAGATTGAAAGGGTACTCCAAAAGGTTAATCCCTTCACTAGGTGTGCCATTTTTTAGTACAGTTGACTGAAATTTGCTTCCATGCCAATTGTTTAGCTGACTTATCGTTTTTTAGTGCAAAGGAGAAAGACGAGCGCTTAGCGCGCCTAATAATGCTTCCCGACGGTTCTGCAATCAGTGAGATCGATTTAGCTCCTCTACTGACTTCTATGGCTCAGAGGCTGCTTAGGGATGATCTTGCCTCAAATTACGGGATTGATTTGCCTCAAACTTTTTCCACTCCTTCTGGTACTCCCGCTACAAAACGTCGAAAGCTAGCACTTTCTCTAGGGAGTGATCAAAAGCCATATGCATCACCAGCAGTAAAGAACTCTCAAGCGGCTAAACTAGAATTTTCCTTTAATTCTGCTGCTGCTTCCCCGGTTTTAAACAATGGGAAACCGAATAGGAAGAGAGATTATAGCAAATTAACTAGTCCTCCAGTTGTTAAGAGGAGTCTTTCACTGTCAGTAAAAAACTCAAGACTTCTAACACCTGATCATGAAGCATTTGAGAATCCATCAAGCCCTACTCAGGCGAATAAAACTGCCACTTCTGCAATGGATGCTCGAGATGCATTAAGTAAGGATATTTTCGCAAATATTCAATGTGATACACCCCTTAGTTTCCGAGTCAACGACCACAGAGGCAATAAGTCCACACCCTTATTAGATAAAGATGTTAAAACGTCGTTGGATAAAAGTGATGAACTCAATATATCCACTTCTTCATCGACTAAAGAAGTCAAGACTACAGCAACGAATAAAAGCGATGAACTCGCGAATGTGTCTTCTAGTTTTTTAAATTGGTCATCCATGGGTGAAGTGCCCATGTTGATGAATGATACAATGACTTTCTCAATGATGGAACGGTTGGCTCAAGACGCAATTACTGAGAAATCAGCTACGAGGGAGAATATTAGCAATGAGGATATATTTAACAGTCTATCTAGAAGTTCTATTTCACTCAATGGTTCAAGGTTAGTTACGAGTGGTTTATAACATGAAGTTTCAGTGGCGGTGAATAAAATGAGATTTTTTGATTACTGTTCAATCATTTATCTTATTCGTACAGTTTTGAAGAGTTTCGGCATCAATGAGATGTAAAATTAAATAATTGAAAAAGAGCATCCTTTTCCTCACAACTTTATTTGAGTCTTCTTCATTTCGCTAGCAACAAGGAATCGGTACAAATTACTTCATCTTCAGCACCTAAAGCTTCTTTAGGTAAGTTCTACTCTGCATTTATCGATTACCTCCTAGATGTTTCCATCCGCAATGCAATATTCTCCCTGGTTGAGGTCACAAAAACTTTCAAGTTGTGGTCAGCATTTCAGCGTGAATTTGAAAGTCTTCTAACCTCGAAAAGTGATAGCCGCATTCATCAAATGGCTATTCAACCTCATTGGCAGATCTTTGGAGAGGGGGATACTTGTAATGGGGTATTACCTTCCGAAAATGTTTTACTTTGGCATGATGGTTGTGCAGGAAGTTCGTGCTATGGTGGAGGGAATTCAGGTGTTTGTCTACAACTGAAAGGCTTCGCAATATCTTCTATCAATATTCAACGACAGCGCTCCGTATTTTGGCTCCCAGTTCAGACGAAAACTATTGACGTGATAAAATGGATTAGAAGCTTTCTATCCCGTCGGGATCTAAATATTATAGTATGGGATTTAAAATGGTGGGTCCGAGTGTGCAATGAACTCCTCAACGTAGATACTGTACCTGTGAATGGATTCTATGACCCCGGCTACCAAGGTTGGATCGAAGACCCAGATTCTGGTCGACCTAGGCTTGTTGATGTGCTTCCTAACGCTTCGAGAGTGGTAGATACGCTGTTTTCTATGGGCTATTACCTAGGTAAGTTAACTGATTTGTATGGATTGTATGGAATGATCAATAACGTGTCATCTAGATCCCCCGACACAACTAAGTGATTGGAACAAATTGCGACTTGTTACTATGCCATCCATATCGAATTTCCCTCAGGAGACACCTTATCCACCTGGTGTGCTAAATACGGCTGCTCAATGCTATCTTCTTTCGCTGACATTCACCCAATCCTCAATATCGTCGGCTTTGAAATTGGAGTTGTCGACTGTTGCACTGCTTGCGCGTGCTGAAAGCCATGGTTTTGGTCAGTAATTTTTGTTTTAAACATATTTAAATCTTTTCTATATCGAGCTTATTATGGCATTAAATTTCGTCGAAATCTTTGTTTGTAGCGAACGGCTTAAAATGACTTTTTTAGGAAAAGATTTTACTCTTATGAAGTCAATTTGATAAGCATTTCTTGAGTAAGTCAAAAATAAGTTCTCTTTCCTCTTCACGCAAACTGATTTCTCACGGGTTATACTTTCAATGGTTCCGCTGATAGGTTTTCCATAGTTAACGATGCAGAAATATTTTCCATTAAATATTGAGCTTGTGAAAGGAAAGTAAACCTGATGTGCACACATGGAACGGGCATGCAGAGGCTTAAATGCAGATATCTCAACGTTCCTATTAATGGGTGTATTTATAATTATCAATATTTGCCCAAATTTCCAATGAAATTTATGCTTTTATTTTTATAGTATATACATTCTCTAGGGTTATCAATATAAGCTAGGGTCAAGTATCATACACTCGAAAACGTGACCTCTACTTCATCCTTTAATTGGTATATTTTCCACTATCAGAAATCAATATTTTGAGTAAACTAGGTCTCAATTGGATTCACTTGAATTTTGGTTGTGTATTCAAATGTCCTAGAACCAATTGATCTATATAAATAGATGGCTTCCTGCAATATCGACTATTTTACAATCATTATATGCAATCATTTTAACCAATGAATACTTTATTTCTGTTTTCTATTTAGCTTTGGATTTCAACATTCTCAACACCTGCCAAACGGAAATGGAGAAAATATGCACCGATCTCTCACGTTTGGCCCACGCTCTTGTGGGCTGCTCCTTTGAACTTGAATCTCCACGTGAAGTTGCAAATGCAAGTTCCCAATTCTTGGCATTCATCAACACTACTTTCGTAGCCGTATAATCTCATTATTTATTACCTCTCTAGATACTATACAATCGTCTTCACTTGCCAGTCTACACCAGCCTCGCATCAGAAATGGCGGCAAGTAAACGCGCTAAGAAGAGTCGCCTCGGTTTTGGAATACCTATCCGTCCACGACAACTACCAACTAATAGTGATACTCTTTCCCAGCTAGTACACATGCACCCTCTACCCGCCATTATTATGGAATGGAGGCGCATTCATAGTGTACTCATGAAGTCGTTCAGTGGAATTGTCAATGCTTGTCGAACAGCTGTTGACAGACATGGGGTAGAATTGACATTCAAATTTCTCTATTATCCCTCTTTTAGAGTTCAAATAAACGGACGAGTAAAGATGCATGTATAGGATGCGTGTATAAAACCTTTACAGCTACCGGGAGAATTGTATCTTCTCTGCCAAATCTTCAGTCGGTACCAAAGGAAGTCAGCTTCTCTTGGTCGACACTGAGAAGTCGACCACCGTCTCCATTTACTAATTCTCAAAGGTCTTCTTCAAATGAGTTAGAGTGGCCCCCTTCAATTGCTGAAACACTTGCTACATTTACACAACATGAGGATTTGGTAAGTGAGATGATTCATATGCGCCTGGGCGCACTCGTATAATTATTAATTATAGTTTTTCTTTATTTCTCAGTAACTAACCAGGTTGTTTGAGGTACATTTCCATCTTAGCTGGGATGGGGTTTAAAAATGGGTCAGTTTTAAATTTCATTGTAATATAGATATTCCAACTTTACAATATGAGGTTGATAGGGAACTGTATTTGGGGTATTTTAATTGTCTTCACTTATACGAAAATTAGTTTTCTCGTTTGCTCTATCTTTGCGTATCTTCGTGCAATTCTTTTGCCTTATAAATGCAATAATTTCGACGCGAACGTTTTGAAGGCCTTTCAGCCAAGAAAGGACGTCGAAACTCCTCTGATAAATTGGAACATTCTTATTGCGTACCTTTTTTTCTAATTTGATATCCTCTGGATCGGTTTTGATAGATTTGTTAATACAAATCAATAACTTTATATCTCACCCCTCAAAAATTGGACGGTTTACATTGAAAGGTAAACCTGAGTTTTTTCAGTACATGAGCGCTGAGTGAACGTGAGTAGGAAGTTGCTAAAATGTGAGAACAGCATACCAGCAAGTAGAGTATTTCACACAAATTTTACTGCCATTATTGTATATGGGTTCCTTTTTCTCTAGGTGCTACGTCCACGATCTGCATTTAAGGCTCCTAAGGGTTCTATTCTTGTGTCTGCAGATTTTTGCCATTTAGAGCTCAGAATTCTTGCACATCTTAGCCAAGATACAGTCCTTCTTTCAATGCTTCAAACTACCTCCGAAGACGCTTTCAAACTGGTCTGTATTGTCTTTGCTTATTTTATCAAACATTGCATCTAGCTTGCAGCACATTGGTTAAAACGTACGGATCCAAGTTCTATCTCCAGCGAAGAACGCCAACGGACGAAACAACTTTGCTATGCTGTTATCTATGGAATGGGTCCAGCTAGTTTAGCTGCGCAGAATAACATCGCCCTTTCGGAAGCTCAAAAACTAATTGACACCTTTATGACTTCCTTCTGTGGCGTAGCACAGTTTATCCGTCAAACTATATTGTCTGCTCACGAACAGGGCTCTGTTTGGACAATGGGTGGTCGAGTACGCCTCTTGAACGATCTGAAACTGTCTTCTAAAGATGATCAGAGCTCGTCTAAGTGTCCTTCCCCGTGGAAGGCTGAGAAGTTACTTGTTAAAGCTTTACCACAAACTCTAAGTCTCCAGAAAGTATGACCTGATATTTTTAATTTTTCATTCATGTTTTAATAGGTTGAGCGGCAGGCAGTCAACAGTATAATACAAGGTAGTGCAGCGGATATCACAAAACTTGCCATGGAAAGAGTAGACTCGGCTTTAAGAAGGGAGAAGCATATCACAGCTCATTTGGTATTGCACCTTCACGATGAGTTAATATACTCTGTACGTTAAAATGGATTTCCCTAGACTTTTGGGGCAGGTTTTATCCAATTTTTTTTATTTTAGGTTACTCCCGATGCGAAAGCTCCTGAAGTCTGTAATATCCTGCGTAGAGAGATGTCTTCCGTGAATTCAGCTTTTGGAATGAGTGTTCCGTTGCCTGTGAAAGTGAAATGTGGACCGAACTGGTCTGATCTCAGAGAAATTGTTTGAAGCATATGTCTTTCTCTTTGTGTCTCTTTTTCAATTCTTTTTTAATGTGAAGTGTATATGAATATGAAATTTTAAATGCATTTATGTATGCTATAATCCTGCATTCATTTTTAAGACTAATTTGGCTTCTTTATTACCAAACCAAAGTGTTATTCAGGCAATTGGTGTCATACTACGTGGTAAACTAATATTGGGACACGACTACTTAAATCCGGCTGATCTCCCTCTGTTCTGAAATGTGCGAAGCTGACCCCCTAATCATTCGTTATTGGCCCGATAGAAAACCTTGACTTTTAGCACATATTCTCTCTGGGGGTTTGAGCAGGAAGAAAAATTAAATTCTTTGAATCCGGGTCAAATTCTCACCTATTTTTATTATTCTGATGAAGTTACCTTGTATATGCGCTAATAATTAATGGGTTTGCGAAAGAAATTATCAATTGAAATTCTTCATATGAAAGAGGTTGGGGAATCGGAGTTAATATAGACACAGATGAAATGCAACGTAACTCTCTACAAACACGTTTGGTTTTCTGTTGTGTAGAGTAAATTAAATATGTTCATCTCTCAATTCTTTGGCAGTGAAGTTACAATACAGTTTTTTAATCAGAAACCTTTCCCCAAGAATGGTTTATCAGACGAATGATAGAATTGTAGGCTGGAAAATCATATTTATTAAGTGACCGAAATGAAAGTTATCTTAAATAGAATGCTATATTGTCCAAACTATTTATTTATGTCAACTGGCAGGCGTTTTAATAGTTATCATTAGCCCTTTAGCTGACTTCGAGCTTCACAGAGGGAAGGAACATCAAAGAAGCGGAAAATCGAGTTGAGGGGAACAGAAGAGTGATTTACAGATGTAAAGCGACAGACACGAAGGCAGAGAAATGGAAGGATGAGTACTGTGGAAGTGGTAGAATATGGCATACCGTTGGGTCATGGTAGTTTGAAATCAGAAGTCAACTGCCGATTAATAGACTTTTTTGTTGGGTGCGCGATAGCCTTACCTCTGTAGCGGATTGCTACCTTAGTAAAGCCTGACTGACTCAGAAATC
>UZAE01000411.1:0-24074 GCA_900617975.1 Rodentolepis nana | reverse complement strand
GTACTTATTAAATCTGCTTACTACATGTGGCAAAATTCGTGCCCTTCGTTAGTTTTCTCCCTAATACTAGAGATTTATTTCGCATTTTGAATTCAATAAACAAAATTGACCACCATTATTTATTTATTTCAAATGGCAGGCATTTTGATAGTTATCATTAGCCCTTTAGTGGACTTCGGGCTTCACAGAAGGGAGGAACATTAAAGTGAGAAAAATTCGACAGGGGGAAAGAAGAGCGACAGACAGACAGACACAAAATGCAGAGAAAAAGCTAGATGAATACTGTGGAAGGGGTCGAATATGACATAGAGTGGGGTAATGGTAGTTTGAAGTCAGAAGTCAACTGCCGATTAATAGACTTTTTTGCCGTATGAGTATACGTTGCCCAGGGTGCACCACGTGGAGGTAAGTCTATCGCACACCCCAAATTAACCACCATTATAGACCTTAAGAATTAGCCAAAAAATGTTGGGAAAATTTTTTGGGGTGTGACATTATAAACTACCCATTCTGCAGATGGCGTATAGCTTACCGCTTAAGAATAAATCAATACGTTGGGTGTAACATTAATTCGAATCAATATTATTACTTAAAATCATTTTACATTCTATTTTGAGGCACAATTACTTTACAGTGCATATAGCAGAAATTTGTTTAAACCGAAGAGCTCGTTGAAGAACACAGCAAACCTGTTCATGCTTAGTTAGGCCTATTTAATTTTGTTGGGAAATTAATAAAAAGATAATGCAATTTAAAAATATAGATTTTTTATTTTTGCGGCTGCAATTTATAAAATTCTAAATCATCCCTCAAATCGCTTTTAATTGTTTTATTGTTTTTTCTTTGTTTTTTTTTGGCCAGATATATAACAAGTGATTCGCGTGACAAGAACGATGTTTTCGCTTCTCAATGGACTTTCTACTCATCTCCAGACAAATCCCCTCTAAATTCCGTTACCTCAGATAGCAGTGATAATTATGGAGTTTGTGCATAATTTAATTCTTCTCTTAAATTAATTAAAGCCTACAATCGCCATTTCAATTTAAGCGCTTGAAGTACTTAAATAGAAAGAAAAATTTCCCTTTTTATTAAGATTAGAAGATTAGGCATCAAATAGGAAGTCAACTCAAATGAATGTGAAACAGAAAAAAAATCAATAAGATTTTCCTATTTCATATTATTTTACTGTTTATGATACACACCTCTTTTATTTGCCGATATTAGTATTTACCAACAGTTGCTATGGGTATTAGGATAAATCCTAATAAATATTTATTTATTTATTTCGAATGGCAGGCATTTTGATAGTTATCATTAGCCCTTAACTGATTTCGAACTTCACAGAGGGGAGAAACATCAAAGTTCAAGAGGATGGACCGAAGAGTGATTTGAAGATGTAAAAGAGACAGGCACAATGATAGAGAGTTGGATAAGATGAATACTGTAGAAGTGGTCGACTATGCTATGCAGTGAGGTCGTGGTAGTTTGAAGTCAGAAGTCAACTGCCGGTTAATAGACTTTTTTGCCGTATGAGTATACGTTGCCCAGGGTGCACCACGTGGAGGTAAGTCTATCGCGCACCCCGTGATAAGGAATATATAATATATATTAATGTAAGACAAAAGATTTGATTAATTTTTCAACCTTCGTTTGCTGATAGGCGGCGATAAATTAGCAACTGAACGTGGGAATAAGACCTGTTATTTTAATTTATGTACTTGCCCTAATTCGACCAATGAGCTTCATGCTTAGTTAGCTTTACATCGTTATTAGAAGGAAAATGAGCAATGAGATGTGTGTGACCAAATTTCTCTCTTAATTAGTCTGTCAACACGTTCTCAATGTAGCGAATACTAACGTCTCTTCCAGAGGTCTAATGAACTTATTTTAAGACACACGTTTATAACTCCATGAACAATAGCCATTTAAGAGCGAGCAATTAAAATTAAGAAAGAATCGAAGTTCAGTAATAATTCCTAACTATTATTTTGATTTGATCATTATTCACCTCCCCCCACCCCACTTCACCCTTATAGACCTACACTGTAGTTTGCAATTTATCGCCCTCAATGACTAGAATTGTCTTTTTTACTTTGTCAAAGAACATAGAAATAATAATCAAACAAAATATTTAGCTGTTTGCCAGTGAATTGCAATCACCACTAATGCAAACTGTCGAATTGGCTTTTCGATTGCCAACTCCACACCATCATACGTTTTGAGCACTCAGAAGAAAAACCCTTTTGTGAAAGTGCATATCAAATGGGAGCGTTGCTTTCCGAAGAGCAATATATTTGTCACCGACTGTAACATTAAAATATATCTAGAACTTTCAAGCAAAATCTTAATGAATGTTCAAGGCCACATAAAAGACTTTCCATATATTTGTTTGGAAGCAATTAACTCAGTTAACTTTACCATATACAGTTCAAATAAGTTTCCCAAATGAAAAAGGCATCACTTTGAAGTCAACAACCAATTCTTTTCGTTTTCTGAATATGGTGGCAGGACATAAGCAATATATAAGGTTGTGCAAGAAGGCTAGTAAAGACACTCCACACAACAGACAGCTTGGTGGCATTTGGATAATATGAAGTCGAAGAGACACGAAATGAAATTCAGCTTTGCATCAAGCTGGAGCTAAATCACCTATCGGAAAATACCCACATCAAATGCACTTGTGCATGCGACATGCCACAACTCACAGAATGTTCAACACCGTGATTTAGCTAATCGATTTAAATTTAACCCCCTCTCATCAACATACAATAGTAGCAAAAATGCTCCACTAAATTGTCATGCTTTCTTCCGCTATCTTCTGACTTAGTTGAGTTATGTTGGGGTGTGCGATAGGCTTGCCTCCACGTGGCGCACCCTGGGCAAAGTATTATCATAAGGCAAAAAAGCCTATAAACTGGCAGTTGACTTCTGACCTCAAACCACAATGGCCCCACTGTTTGCCATATTCCTCCACTTCCACAGTACTCACCTCTCTTTTGTCTCTGCCTTTATTTCTGTCTCTTTTACATCTTTGAATCTCTATTCTGCTCCCCCTCTCGAATTTTCCTAACTTTGTTGTTCCTCCCCTCTGTGAAGCCCGAAGTCAGCTAAAGGGCTAATGAAAATTATCAAAACGCCTGCCATTTCACATAAATAAATTTGAGTTATGTGAAGTGCGCAAGGTACTACTTAACGTTTATGTTATACTTCAACAATTTTAGTAGAATAGAAATTAAAACACACCTCATTTCACAAGATTAATTAAAAGCACAAAAGAAACTAAATTTACAAGAAATAAAGAATATATTCTCTCATCGGAAAACGCGGAATTTCTTTCGTCCACTGGGCTGGGGCTAAAAGATAGATAGAGTTTTTGATAGATATTCAAGAAACAAATCAGTCATAAAATAATCGCATGATTACAGCAACTGTCAAATGTTTTGCAGTAGTTGCTCGTCTGAACAAATCACGCAAAACTAGTCAACCCATCTCAACATATCCTAATTCTACTTACTTAACACTGGTCAGATTACCCACCCTTCCAAGTAACAATACCTCTGCATAAACCTCCGCTCTTTCCCTTCCACTCAAGTCAACTTGTTCAATAGAAATAGAGTTCGTAAATCTTAGTCTTCTTAATTCAATAAGGTAAATACACCACAGGAGAACCATAATTTTGCAGCTCCTAAACAGCCACAATATGACTAATAAGGTAGCTCATTACTAAACAAATCCACTTTGAAGAAAACAGTTTAGTCGCGTAACGCTAATTCTTACAATCCTCCGCGATCGTTCAATATACGATTAGTCCGACTCAATCCATATTCTGCCGATTTTATGAAGGCCTATTGCATTCTGTTGGCCCTTACTAATATTAAATTTAAAGGTAACAAATCTAAGCCTAACTCCGTCAGACTATAAAAGTATATTCACCCAGGATAAAGTCTACTGATCTATCGTTTTGAAATAGAGTAGCTCAATGTGTGATTTAAGGGTAACGGAATAAGTGTCACTTTAAAACTCACAGGATGTTCAGCGGCATGTCTTCCAAGAATCAGTTCAAGCACTTCCTGCTCCCTTCGACTAACTTCAGCAGCAGCCGCTGCAGCAGTAACAGAACTGGATGTGGTAGAAAGCGAAGAGGAAGGAAGGACAGCATTCACGATTGCGGCAGCTGAAACTGAGGAGTTATTGTTGTTGACGTTAAAACGACCACCATCGACAATGCTCGACGACGCTGTGTCATCGTCGATTTCAGCCGCACCGCTGGCTGTGGCACGATCTGAAGAGGAATGACCACCAGTATGCCAGGAAATTGCTCGACGAGGACGCAACTTCTGCTTTATGACCTGAAGGAAAAGAATATAAGGAAGTGTGTAATCGAAAACATTGCTAGAAAGGAAAATTAATCAATCTTATGTCATTTAAGCTCTTAACGTGTTAACCTTAAGGTCTTCTGAATATATGCGTGTAGTCACCAAAAACTTCACAAGAGACTCCAGAGTAGAGAGCACTAACGTGATTAACGAAAATAGGAGGGGAACCAAATTTACGTAATATCGTTAACATCACCAAAATAGCAGTGAGAATGAATTGTCCTCCGTAACAAAAAAGAGCAAAGGAGAGGTAATTAGGAGGGATGAAGGTGGGGTGGGGGGAGGGGGGATGCGATCGGAGTGATGAATAAAATTTACAAATTGAAGATTTAACCACTCTTAAACTAAACCTAGAAGAGCGTGCTTTGAACTAACTCTTCTCCGAAAAGAATTTACTTTGAAAAAATATCATGAAAAATAAGGAGCGAGATTGTTTGACTCACTTCTTTGATAAGTTGCCTCCGAATGCGCATCTTAACTTCAAGAACAAAGTCCAGCCAAGTCCAAAGACGATTATGATACTCCAGCATTGGAATGTTTAACTCAAAGTTTGTCACATCAGCAAGGTTCTTCTGCTTATCTCCCTGTAACGATAAAGATAACAAGTAAATTCAATGCTGGACAATTATTAACCACCGGGGAATGAGACTGCAAACAAAATAGACACCATTCCAATTATGGAAATAGCATAAATAAAAAAGTAATAGTGGCTGCATACAAGTAAATAAAAATGCAAATGCGTAGTACGTTTACGCTAAGGCTTCAGTTAAAATGGATACATGATAATTATGAAGAGGCACAGATGGCAACGGAGAAGTAAAATTACGAACTTCAGATTAAGGGAAATTTTTACTGATAAGAATTCGGAATAATTTAAATATAATCATTCTGATATTTTCAACGTTAAGAATTTTGGCCTCCCTTCACGCATTAAAAGAAATATAAAAGATCGCTCTTAAGTAAAGTGAAGTAAAAGCCGAAGGTAACAGCAAATATCGATTTAACATTTATTAATTAATCGAATTAGCCTTGAGCAGCATTTAAAAAAATGTGAACAGGTAAGTCAGATGGCCAGCCTGACCTGAAATGTCAAGCGTGGTGAGCAATCCACATGAAAAACTCCGATGTGATTCCCCATACGTTGCCAAATTACTTCATTTTTGTGCTTTGCTAAATATGTAGTGACGTCATAGATCCAAACACTCACCTGCTGCAGTTAAATTGATGTATTTATTCCAAATGGCAGGCGTTATGATAGGTATCATTAGCCCTTTAGTTGACTTCGGGCTTCACAGAAAGGAAGAGGAACATCAAAGTGGCAAAAAGTCGAGAAGGGGACAGAATAATGATTCACAGACGTAAAAGAGACAGACAGACGCAAAGGTAGAAAAAAGGTGAGGTGAGTACTGCGACAATAGTCGAATATGGCATAGAGTGAGGTGATGGTAGTTTGAAGTCAGAAGTCTTTTTGCCGTATGAGTATACGTTGCCCAGGGTGCACCACGTGGAGGTAAGTCTATCGCACACCCCAGTTAGATGAATGTTTGATGATATTTTTATTTCATAACCATACCCGCTTACTATGAAGACATTTGCTCCCTGCCCTCCTTCAACCCTATTAGACGCAGGAAAATACAAGTAAATCTTTCAGTTTAAGAAAACCACAGTGAAGTCAATCGAAGTCAAGGTAACAAAAAATGAGGAAAGCTGATTAAGATAAGCAAGAAGCTCAGTAATGTTAAGAACGCCTAGAGCAAAACCTTGATGGAAATACTGAGGAAACAGATGATTACTAACCGACAGTGGTAAAGACTTCAAGATCATAGTACTAAGTTAAAATGAAATCAAAGCTCTTTGCAATAAACAAAAGATGAAAAAAGAGTTTCGCATGCACTTTTGTGATTAAGGAACTCGGGTCAATAAAAAGATTCAACTTCGACCTAAAGAAGTCGAACGAGTGGGGGAAATAGCAACAAATTAGGGAGATTCCAGAGTTACTTTTTCATTCTAAAGCAGTAGTTTGCCCATTTAATGATCAAACGTCCAACTTAACAAAGTGATTAATTGGGTCAATAGATTGTATGCACAAACTTGAAACCAAAAGAACAAATCCCGAAATTCAAAATTTCGACAATCAGTAAAAAAGAAGAGACGAATAACATTCCATAAATAGCGCACATCCAAATACATCTAGAATTCAAATGAATTAAGGGCATTGACGCTTCACCACTTTGCGCCGCTTTTATTTTAAAAAATTAACATTGCACCTATCACTTTCAAATACATTTAGTAAATATGAACGAGTTCCAAGAACACATACGTACCTTATAGCTCAAGCGAATAGGGAAACCTGGAATTTTGATGTATAGAAAAACATGATTCCTACGGGCCCGCTCCTAAAAATGACAAACATAAGCAAATTCATAAATTGAGAATTTGATTGAAAGGAGCAAAACCAACTCTCATGACATCAAGAGGAAGCAAAGGTACTGCAGGATCAGGACTTGATCTAAGTGAGCCACCAGGATCGCTAAAAGAACAACGGAACTTTTCACCAATTGTAATATATTTACTGGATGTGTAAATCCAAAAGTGAGCTCACGGTTCCACAGGCATATTTGATTCGGAGGTTATTTCCTCCACATGACTTTCTTCAGCAACTGTCTTGAGTCGTGGTTGCTGTTGTTGGGGTTGGAATTGCTGCTGTTGTAGACCTCGATTGGTGCTACCTCTAAATCGGCCACTCCAGGATTTCGGGTCGAAACGGGAAATGAGTTTCCCGGTGTATCGATTGCGCTTCTTAGTTTTGGTTTCGGCAACCTCCACTGTTAAATCCTCTGATGATGCAGCGAGATCGGTACTAGCTGGTTCGAGGTTTTCAACGTGCTCTGCTGAAATAGAGGCTACCGCGTCTTCATTTCCGCGTTCGGGGAAGAAATATGGCATCAGGAGATTGTAGAAGGGTTTACTAACCTGAAAAAATGAAACCTTATTGAAAGGTTGTAAAAAGCACAATCAATCTATTAACATTAAAAATCGATCAATATATTTTGTTCAAGTCCGAGCTCAACATTCGGTATTATGATTAGGAAAGGCTGTTTTCTATTAGTCGTTCAACGAAAACATTGTATAGGTGATGCATGAAATAATGAGAGAAAAATATATGGGATTCGGAGTATAAAAAAGATGGAAAGAATCAAACGCATGTCCTCAACGTTAAAGATACTCCGTCAAATTTTGGAAAAGGGCACATATAGCTTAGGGCTGAAATTGCTCTAGAAAACATGTTAACCATTACCGAATGAGCATGTCAGCAGTGACTTCCAGATAATCGAATTCTAAATGAGATAAAACTGGACTCGACCGATCCACTACATGGTTAGCTAAATACTTGCAACACTGCAGGCAAAGACGCGATCTAAATCAGCTCAGTGTTTAAGTTCCATAACGAACAAGGACTATTCAATTGGCATTTATTACACCATCGACATTACCATCGACCTTAAGTGTAACGTGAGTTGGTATTCGAGAAACTGTTGAAAAGAAGCGAAAAAACACCTTCTTCTAAGAAACGAAGATATAAAACTTCATAGTCAACAATCCCCCTCACTAAAATTATATCCTTAAACTAAAAAAAAACAAAATTTTCGAATTGTATAATAATAATGACCTCAAAAAAAGGAACCATCGATTGCATATAGAAGCAGAATATAGTTCACGAAAATAAAAATAAAAAATAACACCCCAATTTCCTGAAATATTGGGAGGAACACACCTGAAGAATAAGAGGCGCAACACTAACTTCCATGACTTCTATAACGGAGATTCCTCCAACAGGTGGTCTCTCTGTACATGCAAGACGAATCATCGGTCCTCCCGTATGGTGGTAGCTACTGTTACAGTCGGGCAATAGCACTTCCTATCAAGGAAGGGGAAGATAAATTTGAGTGAACTGAAAAAAGGCGTGGTGAAGAGCAGAAAAACTGACCTTATAGAAGGAATTCGGTGCAAGACTTCGAACTCTCATTGACCCCAATTGGAACCGATGTGACCCAGAGTCGTCCCTCTTATGAGTTCTAGCATACAGGAAGCCTCTTAACTCCACATCAGCCAGTCCAATTTGACCATCAGCTTCTGTCATGCGCCATAGGGCATGTTCAAAGCAGACCTCATCACGTCTCACTACGTCCGCTTCAATTTCATTAGCAGTAGTGGTAGCGTCGGTGGATTGAGAGTCTATGGTGGCTCCTTTGCCTGAAGTTCCTGATATGGTGGAGGGAGATGGAGTGCCTGCAGACGAACTGGGGACGCCATTTAATTGTTGTGAAACCATGAAATTTGATGGCAACACGAGAGATCGAGTCGAAAGTCCGTCTTCAGAAGGAACTATTTAGAAAAATGGAAAGCTTAATTGCATTCTCCTGTTATATGTCTACCGATAGCCACACCTTGGAAATTCTCATGATCTACAACACTGGTTTTATAAAAATAAAGAATGCCTTCATTTCTCGCAGTCATAACGAAGATTTATTCAATACGAATTGCATGCACTACATCGTAACTAATGTTAGCTCATACCGAAAAGATGTAAAGGCTATTTGTAAAGTTAAGAATAATGCGATGAAAACAAAACATTATTAAATGCGTCAATGGAAAATATTCGACCGCTTCTCATAATCATATCACCATAACACCTCTTTTAAAATAGTGTCTTTACGGTAGAATTTCTTCCAATTTATTTGAAATCATTCGGTTTGTTCCGTATTCCCTCATGAGAAGTATTGAGATAATAGATACAGATTCTGCTCGTTTATTCTCATTAGCAATTCTACCAAAGACTTCCTGTCGGGTTATTGATTAGCAGCTTTCCTGAAGTCCAGAAATAACGCCATTCGGCTTTTTAACCATTGATCTCTCTCTCTCTTCCTCTTCACAAACCTGTCCTTTTCTCCCCCTATGCTTTTCGGAGATTTCGCTCCTCAAACCCGGAACGGAATACAAGACTCATTTTGGGTTCAACCCTTTAAAGACCGAAAAATGTACCCAACAGCACTCACGCGTGTTTCACGGCCGACTGATGACAACGTGATGAATTTAAGCGGTATTAAGCTATAAGGGTATTGAACAAGTTTCAAACGGCAAAAACGCCTTCTGCTAAGAGTCTATTTTGAAAGAGGACCGTACGACTCAAAGGGTGTTAAGGGAGAATACAATTTCGATTCATTGACAATGTCAGAGTCTAGTTTCGAACACAATTTCCTTTCAATCCACATGTTCGTGGGGAGTCTACTGTAAATTTCTACTCCATTTCATATTCTTATTCGAGCTGTTTATTGGTTCTCTTACATGACTGGCCATTAAGTCAACTTACTAGCTGGCATTCTCCTTTCTGAAAGATGATTTACTTCGACACAAACTCTCTTTCATCTCACAAGTTGCAAATGTGTCATTTGTAAGCACACAGTCGAGCAAAATATATATATATATATATATGATTACAAAGAGCGAAAAACAATTGCACTAAAATTCGATTCGAATAATTGAGTTCACCCGATTTCTGACTAACCACTTAAAAACATTCGACTTCTGAAATGCGTCTTTAAAGTGGTAGAAAATTTGGTGAGTTAAAAGGTAGTGTTGGTTTATACTCATCAAACTCTTTGCTAAAAGGCATTTAAAACACTTCCGAAGTTAAAAAGCTTTTTTACCAAATAAATAGGAGAGAATTGAACCTTTTCAACAAAACTGAAGTTCCAAAATTGGTCTTGTATGAATTTCACATTTGAAAACCAAGTTTAAGCTAAGCTTGGTAATAGCAATCTAGCTTCATCATTCTAGGATATAAGCAAGAACGTTTTGCAAAAAATTCTCATTAAATTCAAACTATATTCATTAGCTTGTGGAGCAAATTGTTCCGCAGAATAAGGAAAACAATGTCTGGCTTATTTTGAGAGATCCACCTGTTTTTTTCTAGAATCACTTCATTTTTTCAATATGCCTTCAAAGTATTTGCTATTCATTGACACTTTCTTGAGTTCTTTTCACAATTTTGTTGCCAACACGTACGAACTACAACACCCCGCTTTCTCAAGCGCGAGAAAGGAAAGGCACAAATTCAAATTTTATAGCGAAAACATATTAAAATTCAATTCAACTATAAAAATGATATCGTGTAAGATTTTTGTATATATTTAATAATATGCATTATTTCAACATTAATACTATAAAAATATGAAAAGAATTCATCAAGTGAAATTAGTTAACAATTTTTCAACATAATACTTTCAAGATGAGAAACATAATAAAGCAAGCATGTCTGAACTAAAGCTATTCGTTGATACTACTCAAAATTATTCAAAGAAGCGTTTATAACACTTGACTCAGATAGAGAGTAAAGCCAACTTGTACCCGCTGTTACCACGATTTCAAATTCTTTACCATCTCTCTGGTTGTCCAGAGTTAAACAATTCGTGTGATCACCCATACCGCTGAGTTAGAACGGATGAACATTGTCTACTTATAATGCTAGCGAACATATGTACCTCCAATAAAAATTGTCATTCCACAACCTACCATTGGGAATCTGTTCCTTCTTTAGTCTGATATTACCACCAAGACTTGCAGAATCCACCGGAGGATTAGCCAACCCGAAGTTCTGCGCACCATTTTCCAGCCTCTGAGATTGCACATGAACTTTCTGGAAATGTGCAATGCTCTGTGACAGCAGAGCGTTCTTCTCTACACTATTAGCCTTCATCTGATTAATCTTTTCTTCACACGCCCTGAAACACAAAAGAAGCATTAGTAATAATAAAGCAATTTTGCAATAAGATATATCAGGAAGAATATTATACAAGATTTGTTCAGCCTGAGCGGCCATAGCTGGTGCCATTCGAATAGAATTTATGGAGTCAATGTAAGCAGATAAACCAGCCCGTGATGCAGTAGGTTGATGAAAAATTAATGGATCAGTAGCATTGCTGTTGGCTGTTGTACCAGAAGCGCCAGCTGCACGGAGATTTTGATCAAATTGACGGAGAGCAGTCCATAACTCCCTCTCCTGAACACGAATGGCGTTTACCATGCTACGGAGGGTTTCTTGGTCACGAAGAATAGCCTGGCGTAGTTCACGTTCACCCAGAAGGCTCAGGCCAACTCGGTTCCGCTCAAACCGTTCCTATTTAACGGAAAGTGGGATATATCTGCATTATCGATCCGATTCTATGATAAGTGTTAACCTTGTGTACTATCCATTGATCATCGACACACATAGAATAAAATCCTCTATAATATGGTATAGATTTGGTCAATTTTACAGATTGAATAGTAGTCAGGGCGAAACTCTAAGAGAGGAACTTGATTCCAAAGAGGTTATACTCCTCAAAGGTTTCAGTGGTAGCGTTAGAAATTACAGCATTTTCTAACCCTCTGGATCAAACACTAAGAGATCATATAGAATAAAAGGTTTTGGGTCATAAAATGCCATTCCCATACATGTTTTATCCAGTACTGTTATCATCCAACGATTTTAAAAAAAATTAAAGCAGAGTACTGAGAACATGTCGGCTTGGAGGATTGGATATTCGTTTGAATAGTTTCATCGAAACCTAAGACATGATCAACCTAGCATTTTTACATGCGAAATCAAGATGATATTCAACTAGAAGCTAAAGCGCTAAAATGATGCTAAAAATAAGAACCTAGTAAGTGACAACCATTTCAATAGCTAACATTTGAGTACAGAAATTTTGTACATACCTTTTGCTGAGGTTCAACGTAGAGTAGAAGGTTACTGACGATGTCGAAGACCATACTGTATTGCAGCTAAAGCAAAACTTGAGGGTAAATAAAAAGTTGTTCATGATTCAGCTAAGACATAAAAAATAGTCTCACCGAATTTGTGCAAAGATCGAGGGTTCTGTGAAGAAGAGTAAAAGTATCAGCGCCTTCTTGACTTTGTAGAATCTTTGAACTGTTATCAGTAGGTGGCTATAAGAAGGGGAAACCATTAAGTAAAATACCATTTGTAATATCAAATCATTAATTATAAACTTTGATGACTACTTACAAGAGGTGGAACGAATTGACCAGGTGGTAAGCTATTCGGATCCAATGGTGAATAAGTAACATAGACAAACTGACAAGCACATCTAGAAACCATCCTCTGCAGCTGGATAGTCCCATTAGGCGACAAAGAATTAGATGGAGAGGCTCCACTAACCACTCCACCCACCGCATGCCCTGAACCGACAACCTCCGGCTTTCCAGATAGGGCATCTTGTCCGAATTCTGTACCAAGTCGCATCCAGTCGCGAACATCTGCAGTAGAGAGCCATTGATCGAGAGTTGTGGCCTCCAGCTGTGAATTAATACGCTTTTAAACAGCGAATTCTTGTGAGTAATGGGTAGCTCGCTACAATTAACTTACTCTTCCTACAGTGGCGTAATACTGCATGCACTCCATGTTTCCAATAAGGCTAGATTTGGAAAGAAGATGGGCGTCACGCCATACCGGAGGATGGTTGACAGAATCCAAACGAGCCTTTGCAGATGACACGATGACATAACCACCAGATCCTTCAACAGGCTTCAGCATAACCTTAAGAACGAAGTAGTAAATTGAGAAATGATTCATTTTAATGTAAGTAGACTGAAATGTTACAACATTATTGATGATCTACCATTCTGAACATAATTCGATGAAAAAAAACGTGCTATCCTTTGTTAACCAGTAAAAGAAATGCTTATTATTAGTTCGAACCAGTGTGGTCTGATGAGCCAAATGCGCATAGCGTATACAAAGGTAATTCAAATGCTAACTCACTTGACAATTGATGAGCTCAATATGCCACTGACGAGACAACACAGGAGTTGAAGTACAAAGAGAGAGGCCTTGGAGTTGGTCCATTACGTCCGGTTGCTTTGGCTCCTATTTAAAAAAACATTTAAATGACTAATCTGCTGAAATGAAAAGTAGATAAAATCACTACTTACTTCTTCGCAGTAGGCGTAAAATTTAGCAGTTTCCGCTTCCTTAACTAGGCGAGCCAGCATGGGGACTTCCGGGAAAGTGCCAGCGTTTACTACCGACGAAGTCTGAGAATTTTCGCCAGTTTTGCCATCATCCTCTTCAGTTATAGTGCCTGCGTCGACACCTGTGGAAGACTTTGACAGACCTGCAATCTGTTCTTGTGACGAAGCAGGGGCTTCATCACCAGCATTTTGAGTAAGTTCGTTTTGTTGTGGAATACTAAAAATGAAAAAAATGCAATGTTAGCAATAGAGAATTGGATAAAAAAGCTCGAAAGTGCAAAATTGGATGCTTGACTCTTCACCCATATTAGAATACGAGCGGATGTGACAAGAATAACAGCTTGACAGTTATTCAGGATAAAAACAGCAATCAGTCCAACGGGGAGTTGATGTACGATGTCAACTGTAACCTAGACATACCTAGTCAGCAAAAAGATCACAACGGCAGAAGCAACAGCTGGTATTAAAAGTAAAGCATCGTAGAAGACCATTAAAATTTAAAAGATAGAAACAGAAATTTAGAGTTAACAGAAGTATACGATTGATGAAATCATCAGACCATTTCATTTAGCTGACAAGTATAAATTATTCATATATTCCCAATATTCCACTAATCAATTTCTCAGAATTTCAGTTTATAGAAAAGTATAGGTTTAGTATGTATCTGTTCTCTCGGGTATGGTAGAATAAATATCAAACTAGAGTCTAGATTAAGCTATAAGAACAAATCTAACAAGCAAAAACCTGGATGGTTTTAATAAAGGCCTACAATTTAACGCTTATTTCGAGGTTCATGAAAGTTAATTGAGCCTAATTAATATGATTATCTGGCTCCAAAATAACAATCCTGGGTCCAGCGAAGTGTTAATAGCATATAACTTGGTTTGGAAAGAGATAAACTAGAGCCTCATTGCTGAGAAATTTACATTTTTCACCGTCCAAAGCTATTCACCATTTACATCACTACATGTCCCGGATGTGTATCGATTTCGCGTTTGCTGAATTGACAAAACTGCACATTAACTAGTGTACCATCGATGCTCTTTGTGTGACCCCAAATAGAGACTTCAAGTTTATTATTTAGGGTTCGCTAATAACCTAACTTAATCCCAATGTAGGATCATCAATGTTTTATAGCAAGTAATTATCAATCTAATAAGCATGCATAAATGCTCTTAATCTTTCAGTGTGGGGACCTATCGACTGATGCTATTTGGTACAACAGGAGATACATTCGCAAACTTGCAATCACTTAATCCGAAATTTTTATAATACATCGAGAAGTTTAGCCATTTTTGTTCAAATTAATTTATGAAATTCAACCTCTTAGGCATATAAGGGGCTTAAATTTGAAATATTACAAGGAAATTCTTGAAAAATCGGCACTTGGATATTTGAAGCAATCATAGAAAAAAAAATACAGAAGATATAGATCACGAGTGCTCTAGAAAAAACCTTCCATTCGATAATTTATAATCCAGACCCATAATTTGAATAGGCATTAAGAAGAATTAGCTAAGGTTAACAGTCATTAAAACATCTATCTTTACGATAATTAGGCATTCCACCGCAACGACGCTTTCATAAGTGCATATGAAACATAGAAAGGGTTAGAAGAAACACAAGAAGAGAGGGGGAGTTTATATTTCTGCAACTGACCCGCTTACATCCCAATGGGCCAATAAAGCTGGCAGTTCTGTTTATGGCAAATTCAGAGATCAACTTTGTAACTGTCTAAATATCGCTACTTTGGCATAATCTAACATTAGCATGACTTTAATACCTATGGTAATGCGATAAACTTCGTAATTGTGAAAAAGGGAAGTTCTAGAATGCTATCACTTAATATTCCCTAGTACTTAAACCACTTTTTATTCTTAAATAATAAAAGCATTAGAAATTGAAAAATTGAGAAAAGTTATCTTACGCCGAGTTAGTTGTAATATCCAGAGAGATGGCTTTAAGGGCCTGAGCAGAGAGATTCTTTTTCAGCGTCTGCGCATGCTTATACATATTCATCATGCTGTACACTAAATTCCGATTCGTCTCATTCCATCGCATCTTCGGATTTTCCACTGTTACGTGATGCACTGGTTCAAGCTAGCATGGATAGAAACAATGAAGACAAACATGAGAAAGGAACTAAATGCGTTTTTAAACCTCCAGGCACATAGTTATCTAAAAAGTGAAGTACGCTATGCTAATAAGAACACTAGGAGGTCAATCATATATAATGAAAGTAGAGTAGACACGTAGGAGGCCTGAACCTCAAATGTGTTTAACCACAAGGTTTCGTGCTACTTTGGAGGTGAGTGGTCATTGTGGTAAGAAAGTCGCCTTCTCTTCCCTTTGTATCCGACAGTGGTCAGACACTCATTGGCCTATACGCTACCTTTTTCCCAATTTGCCTCATCTTTATTACGTTCATTGATTAATTATTATGGAGACAACGCTTTCACATAGGAGTTGAACTAAAACTCACATCCTCGTGGGAGAGTTGGAACTTGGTTGCATGACGTCTTTCAGGGGAGGCTGAAGAAGACTCCTCGTGAATTGAGCTCTTGGTTTCATCTATCTCCACATTTCCGCAATCATTTTCACGGTCTTCATTGAAATTTTCCAGTCCGGGAATTCGAACTTTCACCAACTGCTGTGGTAGCTCAGAGGGATTTCGGAGTTCTCGTTTAAAGCGAATGGAAGAGAAAATCAACAACTCTGAATTGGGAGAGAAGGAATGAGGACTTCCTTCCAGTTCGGAAGTGCTCTGGAAGAAAGAGATAATTAATTAATCTAATATAATATAAATTATCACTGTATATGTTGTTCTTTAGTAATGCTAAGTCTTTATTTGCCAAAATGGTATAGAAGTATGAGAGGGGTTAGAAGTAAATTAATGGTAGCTAACCTAAATCAAGAATCAGCTAATTGGTAAGAAACGCTCTTAGGATAGCCCCCCCCCCCCCCCCCAACAACCAAAGAAATTGAAGCGCTGGTCACTGACCATTGAAAATATATGCAAATAAAAGTAAAATAGAGAATAGACGTAACTAATTCAAATTCGATTCAAATGATAAAGAATCAACAGTTCTTTCCTTGTTCACATTTCAAATCTAAATTTATTATTTGGCATTGGCCCTAGTTTACATTATCCAAGTAGTCTACATAACCATATTCTAAATTTGGATAATTTTAATAAACATCAGGTCTTATCGATTAATTTGATCGTTAGTTGGAACCAACCCTTCAGTAGATGACCCTGAATATAGGAAACCTAAACTCATACAGTCATCTTGAGGTCGGGTTTCAAAACATGAATTTTGGATTATTCGAATAAGGTGGTGCGAACTAAATCCCTTAACAACTTGACAACCTGATAAATACAGATAACAGATGACTTATAACACTTTGGGAATTCAAGCTTTGTTCTTTACTTCCACTCGTCTAATTTGCGTTTTAGCTAGCCTTGATGTTCCAGTCAAGATGTTTTTCCATTGAACAACAATGCACTTCTGTTCTTTTCTATCTATTTGACAAAACAAAAGATTCAATCTCCCTAACTACTAATATACTAAAGCATATATATTAAAATCGCATGCCAACTAGGAGATTTTAAAGTAATTTTGATAGCAAAACTTACACTTTCGGCTTCAGAGATGAGGTGTAGGGCAGTACGATCAGGTTGATGCAACAACCAGGCTTTTCCATTCAGTAAACGAGCATCCACAAGACGAAGACTCCACTGGGGAGAAATACGTCTGCGTAAATTTCGAGGTGGAAGGACGAAAACAACTGCATTTGTGGAGGTTCTTGCCTCCCTTTCACCTTCAACATGAACACCGAAAACACATCTGAGATCCAAAGGTCCACTACATGCATGAATTCCCAGACGTTTTGTATATGAAACCCAGTAAGTAACTTCTAAACAAGGAACTCGGAAGGACAATTCAAGCGATCTGAAAGTAAAGAGTGAGGTTAGATTATCTTTTAATTCAAACAGAAGAAAAAAATCGTCTCTAACTGACTGAATCAACTGTCCAAAAAGAGGTTTGCGCGGAAGAAAACGCTTAAAGACAGCACCACGACGAATAGGTCGTGATATCCTTGACATACAACTTTTGAGACGATCAACTAGTTTAATTAGATTGGTATAGATGAAGCATCGTGGAGGCTGACTATTGGTTACTTCGTTCACACTGAATGACATGCCCAAAAGAAGTCTGTTTCCACGGAATGCTGTATAGGAATCGCGAGGCTGAAAGAAAGCACGAATTGACCAAATCGAAAAAAATTGAATTTCAGAAATAAAATTAAATATGAAAAGCTCACAAAATCTTCGGGTTTAAGTTTTTCTCGATTGACAATGACCACAGAGTGATGATCAAACTGGTCTCCGAAAGACAACCAGTCCATGGAAACTCTGAAGAGGAGTACGACAATGTGAATGAAAATAAATCAACGGCAACACTAATAGGTAAAGCAGGACTTACTCAAAATTAAGACCAGGTATTTGAAGAACGTGACAGACTCCATCATATTTCGATGCGGTCTCAAAGAAGAGATTAAAATCGCCGTGGATGAAAATACGACCTAAGTTGATAAGAATGTACAAGGTAAAACCGCTTGAAAATAGTTAAACTGTCATAAATAATAAATCGATCAAAATAAGTATCATAGTGTAGTTATTTTTTGGCAAATTCCTTCATGGCTGTTTTGACTAAGACTTCAATTCAGTGTTCAGTTTTACCCCTTCATTGCATTTGGAAACCTCACTATGTCTCACAAATTTTATTGATGCAAATAGTAATAAAGCACGCTAATGCATTTATTCAAGTTCTTAAGGTAACGTGTTGTGACCTGAATCCTTATAAATTATTCAAACCTATTAGGAATCGGGGCAAAGCACTTGCTTTATCGGAAACGAGCCACTTACATAAAATGTTCACTACTGTCCCAATTGTTGGTAGGACCTAGCCAGTGGGGTTGACCACCAACGTCAATGAATATGCACCAGTGAAGACTTACTAAGTGACTTCAATTTACGCAGACACACACGTTAAATGTTTGGCGCATTAATCTAGACTGGTGCCAAGGATACATGTAAAGACTGCTATACCAACTATTAACTGTACACACAGTCTATAACGATTCCTCTTCGAATGTAGTGAGGATCATCACAAACTGAAGATTTGAACCACTTCTGCATCCCTTGACTTTATTTTTCTCTCAAAATTCATCCATTTAGGAAGATTTACGTTGACATAACAAACGATCCTGAATTTCTTCCGAAAGCGTATCTTCGTCTTTCCAGTTTCAACGATGCTTAAAATTCACTGCCTGATTTGTGCGCTAATGCAGAAGCGTTTTAATTCATGCTTAATTTATTCATTTTACCACAGAAACAGCAACTTTTAAACAGAACGTATTAAGTTTAGATTTAGCTGCTAAATTCAGCATTAGAGAAGATGTAGAGTAAAAAATGCCTCCTTTTTTACAAAAGACCCCACCTTCTCCATGCACAAACTCGCCATGGAATAAAAAGAAGAATCGTGTACCTGGAATCCAATCAAACGAGCAGGTATTCCATTGGCAAGTGAGGAATTCCCTAGCATTATATGGATCCAAACTTGTGGAGTAAAGCCAGGAAAATTTTCCACACGTGAATCCCAGACGCCCATGGAGATTAAGTCGAACCTTATCCCACCAACCAAGTGGAGGAATTGAAGGATCTACAGAAGCTCGCTTTATATCATCAACACGCAGGTTCAACCAAGCAATGGTTGATTCCCAGTTAGAGCCGTAACACAGCGAGAGGTCCTTCACATCTGCGGAAAATAGAGAATGGGGTTTTTTACTTATCAAGATAACCCTGATTGAGATTCATTTATAAGAGTGATATCTTACTAGCCATTAATTCGTAGTAGAATTTCGTGGGTTGGACAAATCGAGTGACTGGAACGTTGGCTGGTTTCCATGGCGGTCCCAAATCCACACAACAGTCGCGTTGACATCTTGGATCATCCGAACGTCCTGTTGCCATGGCAAATGGACCTGTTATAGTTACCTCAGTAGCATCAATGAGATTCTTCGTGTAATCTCGAAGTTGCCATTGGAAACGACCAAACGTCAGATGGATATGACGACAACATAATTGACTGAAATCTGAAGGTTGAGGATCATTCCAGGGGCTAAAAGGAATGAAGAGAAAAAATTCGAAATACAATTATGATCTGAGGCATTGATTAGCATGTTACACCAGTAACAAATGCTAGCTCACTAGAAACAAGGTAAAATGCTAAAATAACCACGTGCTGCATGGCGTATATCCACAACAATAAACAGCTATCAAATTAACTTATAGAAGACTACTAGAGCTTAATTTTTAACTATTCTAAGATGCTTTTAATGTCCAATAACTCAATTTGACTGTATTCTCCCAGGAGAGTATGAATGGTAATTCATGAAGATAAAAGGTACTAGATATAATCTTTTTTTCTTATCCAGGATATAAGACAGAAGCCTTTGGTAAACATTGACCTGACAAGACATCATTAACATCGAGAAACAGCCTAAATTTTACATCGATTGATTTAAAAAATCAACGAGGCAACTTAAAAGTAGTCTATTTGTACCAAGGGGGAATAATAAGCTTGTGCAAAAAAGGTCTTGATTAGCTAGATTTCAAGATACGTCTGCATGTGATAAATCTGGAAGATTCAAGCAGTCAGAATTCAAGCGATGAAGATGAAATGGGCCAGATTAATTCATTCAAGTATATTTTAGACTCAAGCCTCGAATATAGTTCATCAGATAGAAAAAGTTATTTGCCAACAAGGTCCTCAAAACACATCTGCTAATTATTAAATCGAATGTTTTATTAAACGCGTGGTGGAAATAGATATTAAGGTTATAACGACTTACCTAACATCATCCATCCGTCTGATTTCAGTAATGACCTTCTCTGGAGAACTATAAGTCTCGTCAGAAAGGACATGCATACAAAAAGATTCCATGCTCCACGTAAAGAGATCATCAGCCATCTTGTAGCCTGAGTAGAATCGCCTGATACGAGCAATATACTCGAGAGCTCTTTGAAATTCCAGTTGTTGTAGACAGGCTTGTAGTTCTGCCGCTGCTGCAGCTGGAGAAATTGGTACCAATCGAGCCTGTCGATTGCGGTCAAGTTGAGCGGTCAGGGCAGCAACGCGTTTTTGCTGTTCAACGCTCTCATCCATGAGAACCTGAGATAAAGTACGAAAACAAATTTCATGAAGTTTTCAACTCGGTAGGAACATCATTGATACAAAATCTGGCCAACATGATTGAAGTCGTAGAAGACCTAGTTCAAATGTTGAAGCAACTAATGGAAATCGTATCCATTAAAAATTATTTATAGTCATATCAGTTTGATTTACAATATTGTGCATGAGGGCACCCCAACTTCATTAAAACAAAGAAATTTGAAACAACAAACGTCCTCTTTTTCAAAGGTTCTAAGAGTGAAGAAGTATCAACTGGAGCTCTGAGTATCAATACTGAATCGAAATAGTCGTGCAGACAGACGCGTATTGAATAAACCACGATGAGGAAACAAACGAATAAGAGAAAGTGTACAAACAAATATACGGCATGCGAGTGGATAAAACTGAAACTGTGTTGATTACCCGCACGCCTAGTCATCAAATACAATCAATGCTAAGCCATATCACACAAACTTGATCACTGATTGGTTAGGAAGTCTCTGTACACAGTTTCATATTTACTACAATGTCATAGCGATCACCTTGATAAACCTTAGTAGATTTGTACACTAAAAGCGTATTCTATCCTTAAGGAATCAGCCTTCAGTACTGACAAACCAATTATTCTTAAATTCCCAAATGCTGCACCAGTGAAACGTACACACCATGTGATCTAAATGACCCTCACAGACTAATTGAAAATTTTTCTCAGTAGAGAGGACAGTTTTTTTTTCATACCGCCAAACAAATTTGTCCACTTCATATGTTGGTACTGCTTAATGTTATTTGCTAGAGAAGATCAGCCTTACTCACTACTGATGTACCCGAAGGAAAGGAGACTATTTATAACCTTGTCTTTATTTACAATGACAATCCAAGATATTACGAAAGTATTGAGGAAGTGGGGAAAATTCGTTAGCTAACACGAAGATGGAAGGGTTTAAATAAAAAATCTTGGTCAACGATGGATAAATTCTACGCAGAAATGCTTGACTTCTGATCATGACATCACAAAATATTCGATACAATTTCCCACCAACTTAAAGTTCATGAGATCTTAACGCATTAGACCTATGCGATGAGGCTAATATCATCTCATACTAAAAATATAATGCCTTTAGTTTATTTTAGCAAGGATAGGCAAAATAAACGTGATTTATACAATAGCTGAAATAGTATTTACCATAAAATCATCACTGAGTTTGCATTCAAATGGATCGTCCTTGATTTCAAGAGTGAATTTCTAAAAAGTACGGCAAAAAACTTGTAATAAACAATTTTAAAGACTTATAACTGAAATCAAGTTGAACATTTAAAACATGTGATATTATACAATGATGATCCCTAATTACCTTAATGCGAATCACGACATCAGAAGATAAGCGGTTGGAAGGCCGAATAGGAATAATACCTGGTTGAATGTTCATTGCTTTGACTTCAGCGAAGTACGGAGAGCTCATGGACTTCACATATTTTATCGCTCGTCTAACATTGGAGAACTACGAGATAAGGAAGAAAAATACAGAAATTCCTGAGGCTATCTTAAACTGAAACTACTGTTATGCCTTAAGAAATTGGAAAAAAGAGTTCACAAATGTTAGTATATTTAAATGAATATTTAGGTTGCATTCGAGAGGAAGTCACCACCAACTCGCATCCATTGGATTTTCCATTACCAGAGTCACACGTTCAAATATTCAAGTTTATATACATTATTTTCTTATTAAGAAATTTAGTCTGAGCTATAAGTCGTACCTCTTCATTTTCTTTATTCTGAGTAATTGATACTTTAAAATGAAAAAAATGAAAAGGAGGTTCATGTAAGGAAAGTGAAATACGATATCGATTATATACCTACGCTCTAGCAATACCAGATAGATTATCCGAGAGACTAAAACAATGCCAAATAACCTACTGCTGACACCTTTGGAATTTTCCCACACCTAGGGTTAATTAACTGGCCATGTACAAGAACTTCACCCACAAACTAAGAGCGATCCCAATCCGTATTTGTGAGGCTTCTGTAAGGAGATCAGATAATTCTTGGACTTCAGGAGGGGGGGGGGGGACCGAACTCAGATGATCAGATTTCTCCATCTCCTATTCTAAATTAGAAACTTTTCATCTAAGTTCCCACTTGTTTAAGTAGTATAATGCATATTGGAAGACGATAAGTATTGAATAAAGGGATGAATAATCCTGTGGCTTGGTACTTAACAGGGCCTACTTCTTCTAGGTAAAAGAACACATAACGGCCAGCAAGTGATTTTCCATCACTAAGTTGTAGGTTGATACGATCTGTGCTCCAAATTACAGACGTTTAGAATTGGAATTGCTGGCAAACCCGGCACGAGAAAAGAAAAGTACGCGAATCAATCAGAAAAGGAAGAATATTTTAAACAATAGAAATTCTAACAGAGAAGAATGAAGATTAAATAAATAAACAGTAGTTAAGTTATTTTACTGTCCAACGAAACTCAAATTGTGGTGCATATGAAAGCATGCAAGTGCAAACTCTACATCATGCGCGCCGTAATTAATCATTGATCGTTACTACTCCCATTTAACTATGGAGTCCTGACTAACTAAAAATGTCCACTCGCCCGTTCGGTTCCACAAGCTATAGCAGCTTTTTGCCGTCCCTGCATAAATAAGAAATCTTAGTGTGAATGTTTTGAACTTGACATGTACTATTTTTAGACCGGAGTAACGTGGTCGCAGTAATACAACTTTTATAAGGTATCTAAAATTTGCGCTCATAAATTGCGTCCATCTTCTAGCAGTGTAAATCCTCAAGTGGTTCAAAGTGTACTTCGTAGTTTATTTTATTAATATCCGTTGAAAAGCAAATTGCCAAGACCCTACAACCGTACTTTAAGGTCACATGAACAAATAAAAGGATAAGAAGAAGGAACAAACTCCAAACCTATTTAAATCACGCTGCCATTGATGCTCCCCTCCCCCACTTCACAAATCTACTCAGTGAACAGGAAAAGAGTGTAGTATTTAAAATATGGATGAGCATATACTTTCCATATATTTTGAGTAGACCAAGGGACTCACCTCATCAAAGCACTTATAGAATTCGTAATGGAACGGGAACGTGAAACGCAGAGCCTCCATTTGAATGTCCCTGAAATGAAATTCAATATCTTTAAATATGCTGTCCCGTCCGTAATTATTTTTACTAATTTGAAAATATTTAAAACTCACAGGCAATTATTTTCCAGAGTAGTGAGTTGCAAAATTACTTTTCTGTGAGAGTCAGAGAAAGGAAGCTTTCGAAGAATCAAGTTCTGAAAGAGGAATAATTAGCTTGAGAGTAAGAAAATTAAAAAAAGACCGTTTTGCTTCATTACTCACTGATAGTAGCATTTAAAAAAAAAGAACGGGGTCAGACAAACGTGCGTTCAAGAGCTCTTCCCCC